>PVKU01009562.1:23560-60576 GCA_004027475.1 Anoura caudifer | reverse complement strand
AAAAAAAAAAAAAAAAAAGGCTCAAATATACAATCTAATTTCACACTTAAACAAACAAAGCCTAAAGTGAGTAGAAGAAATGAAATAATAAAGATCAGAGCAGAAATAAATGAAATAGCCTAAAATACATAAAAAAATCAATGAATCCAAGAGCTGATTCTTTGAAAAGATAAACAAAATTGACAAACCTTTGACCAGGCTCATCAAGAAAAAAGAGAAAGGACCAAAATAAATAAAATCAGAAAGGAAAGAAGAGCAATAACAACTGACATCAAAGGAATACAAAGGATTGTAAGGAAATATTATGAATAATTATATGCCAACAAACTGCAATGTGGATGAAATGGATAAATCCCTTGAAACTTACATCTTCCAAAGCTAAGTAAGGAAGATCTGCAACATGTTAGGGATATCTACTTTCATCTCTCTCTCTTTTTTTATTTTAATTGCTGTTGTTGTACAGTTTTCTGTCTTTTACTCCCATTACATCCCATCTCCCCAGCCTTCCCCACCTCCCTCCCATTTCCACGCCCCCTAGATTTTGTCCATGTGACTTTTATACTTGTTGCTCTAAACCCTTCCCCTTTTCCCCTGAAATTCCCTCCCCTCTCCCCTCTGGTGACTGTCAGCTTGTTCTCAATTTCAGTGTCTTTGGTTATATTATGCTTGTTTGTTTGTCTTGTTGATTAGGTTCCTGTTAAAGGTGAGATCATATGGTATTTGTCTTTCACCACCTGGCTTGTTTTGCTTAGCATAATGCTCTCCAGTTCCATCCATGCTGTTGCAAAGGGTAGGAGCTCCTTCTTTCTTTGTGCTGTATAGAATTCCATTGTGTAAATGTACCATAGTTTCTTGATCCATTCATTCACCTCTCTTATTCAAAATAGTACTGGTAAATTCTGGCCACGATGGAGGTATACGTAGAAACCCTTCATTTCCTCGCACAACCAAAAGGAGGATAACAATCAATCTAAAATCAATAAACAACCAAAAGCACCAGAAAATTAAACTGCATGGAACTCTGATAACCAAGGAAGTAAAGAAAAATCAACCAGAACAACCAGACTGGTAAGCCAGCAAACCTCAGGGTCTGACTCAGAAAAACTGTGGTGAGGTAGCGGACAGGGCAGACAGAGCCAGCTGCAGAGAGGTGGTGGGCTGTGTGGGCAGGGCTGACTGAAGGCAAAACTGAGACTCAGAGTTGACTGTGGAATACGGTGTTTGCCATGGAGCGAGAAACTCCCAGTCTCACATGAGAGTCCCTTGGAAAGTGTGTGAGAGGCAAGGAAGCAAGCTTCACTGTTCCCTCTCTGCCCCCCAACAGGCATCATGGCAGTGCAACAAACAGAGTTGCCCTGCCTGGGTGAATACCTAAGGCCCTGCCCTCTTACAACTTATCAGGTGTGCCAAGACAAAGAAATATGGACCGAATGAAAGAATAGAGCAAAACTTCAGAAAGAGAACTAAGTGATGAGAAGATAGCCAAGCTATCTGATGGAGAATTTAAAGCCCTGGTAGTCAAAATGATCACAGAACTGATTGAGTTTGGTTGGAAATGAAAAAACAAATGAAGGATATTTATATAAACAAATGAACTTTACTTACCCAAAGTAAAATAAAGCAAAATATTCAGGGAACCAAGAGTGACAGGAAGGAAACCAGGAGTCAAAGCAACAATTTGGAACAAAAGGAAAAAATAGACACCCAACAAGAACAAAATGAAGAAACAAGAATTCAAAAAAAGTGGAAAAAGTCTTACAAAACTCTGGGACAACCTGAAACGTTCCAATATCTGAATTATAGGGGTGCCAGAAGGAGAAGAGCAACAGCAAGAAGTTGAAAACTTATTTGAAAATACAATGAAGGAGAACTTCCCCAATCTGTCAAAGGAAATAGACTTCCAGGAAGTCCAGGAAGCCCAGAGAATCTCAAAGAAGTTGGACCCAAAGAGGAGCACACCAAGGCACATCATAATTACATTAGCCAAGATTAAATATAAAGAGAGAATCCTAAAAGAAGTTAGAGGAAAGGAGAGAGTTTCCTACATAGAAGTGCCTATAAGGGTATCAGCTGATTTCCCAAAAGAAACCTTACAGGCAAGAAGAGGCTGGAAAGAAGTATGCCAAGTCATGAAAGGCAAGGACATAAATCCAAGATTTCTCTACCCAGCAAAGCTTTCATTTAGAATGGAAGGGCAGATGAAGTGCTTCACAGAGAAAGTCAAGTTAAAGGAGTTCATCATTACCCAGCCCTTATTATATGAAATGTCAAAGTGACTTATCTAAAAAAAAGAATATAAAAAATATGAACAATAAAATGACAACAAACTCACAACTATCAACAAATGAACCTAAGAGAAAAGAAAAACAAGCAAAAAAAAAAAAAAAACTAAGCAAACAATCTGAACAGGAACAGAATCAGAGAAATGGATATCACACAGAGGGATTTCAGTGGGGAGGTGGAAGGGAAGAATGGGGGGGAAGTTACAGGGAGGAAGAATCATAATTAGTATGCATGGAATAGATGAGGAGAGATAAAAATTGCATAGGAAACAGAGGACTCAAAGAACTTATATGTACAACCCATGGACATGAACTAAGGTGGGGGGAATGCTGGAGGGTTGGGGGGACAGGGTGGAGTGGGGGTAAAGCTGGAAATATTGGGAAACCTATAATAGCATTATCAATAAAAAATACTTTAAAAAACAAAATGGTACTGGATGTCTGAGTTACAGTGATCAGACAAGAAGAAGAAATAAAAGGTATCCAAATTGGAAAGGAAGAAGTAGAACTGTATTTTTCGATGACATGATACTGTACACAGAGAACCCCAAAGATTCCACCAAGAAACTAGCAAAACTGATAAATGAATTCTGCAAAGCAGCAAGGTATAAAATTAATATCCAGAAATTAGTTGCATTTTTATATGCCCATAACCAACTAAAAGAAAGGGAATTTAGGAAAACACCCCTTTGCAATTGCTTCTAAAAGGGTAACATAGCCCTGGTTCGTGTGGCTCAGTGGATTGAGTGCCAGCCTGTGAACCAAGGGGTCACATGTTTGATTCCCAGTCAGGGCACATGTCTTGTTTGTGGGCCATGTCCCCAGTGGAATGTGTGTGAGAGGCAACCACACACTGATGTTTCTCTTCCTCTCTTTCTCCCTCCCTTGTCCTCTCCAAAAAATAAATAAATAAAATTAAAAAAAAAAAAAAGTAAAAGCAAAATACCTAACCACAAACCTAACGAAGGATGTAAAAACCTGTACATGGAAAATTACAAGACTCTGAAAAAAGAAATAGAAGATAAAAATAAGTGGAAGCACATACCATGCTCATGGACAGGGAGAATTAACATCACTAAAATGTCCATACTACCCAAAACAATCTATGGATTCAACACAATTCTTTAAAAAAATATATGTTTAATGTTATTTTTAGAGAGAGAGGAAGGGAGGGAGAAAGAGAGGGAGAGCAACATCAGTGTGTGGTTGACTCTCATGTGCCCTCTACTGGGGACCTGGCCTGCAATCCAGGCATGTTCTCTGACTGAGAATCGAACCAGCAACTTTTTGGCTGGCAGGTCAGTGCTCAGTCTACTGAGTCATACTAGCCAGTGCAGATTCAACACAATTCCTATTAACATTCCAATGATGTATTTCACAGAACTAGAAAAAGTATTTCAAAAATTTATATGGAACCACAAAAGGCTCCACATAACAACAGCAATTCTGAGAAAGAAGAACAAAGTTGGAGGAATCATGCTACCTAGTATCAAACTTATACTACAAAGCCATAGTAACCAAAACTGCCTGGTATTGGCATAAAAACAGACATCTGGATCAATGGAACAGAACAGAGAGCTCAGAAATAAACCCACACCTTTATAGTAAATTCATATTTGACAGAGGAAGCAAGCACATACAACGGGCTAAAAATCGTTTATTTAATAAATGATCTTGGGAAAATTGGACAGATACATTCAGAAAAATGAAACTATATCACCTTCTTATACCACACACAAGAATAAATTAAAAGTGGATCAAAGACTTAAATGTTAGACCAAAAACTGTGGGAGACAGGTCTGGGATGGGTGGAGGAGGGCAAAGGGGGATAAACTGGTACAACTGTAATAGAATAACAATAAAGATGATTTAATAAAAATAAGTAAATAAATCATAAAGTATGAAATTCAAAAAAAGTCCTAGAAGAAAACATAGCAAAGTTTTGGACATTGATTGCAGGATTATTTTATTGGATATATCTCTACAGGCAAGAGAAACAAAAGAAAAAAAATAAACAAATGGGACGACATCAAACTAAAAAGTTTTTGCACGGTAAAGGAAATCATTCACAAAATAAAAAGGCAACCCACAGAACTGGAGAACATATTCACCAATATATCTGATAAGGGGTTAATATCCAAAATTTAGAAAGTCCTTACAAAACTGAACACCAAACAAACAACCCAATTAAAAAATGGGGAAATAACTTGAATAGACACTTCCCCAAAGAGGACATACAGATGGCCCATAGACATATGAAAAGATGCTCAACATCACTAGTCATCAGAGAAATGCAAATTAAAACCACAGTGAGATACCATCTCACAGCTGTCAAAATGGTTATCATCAATATATCAAAAAACAACAAGTGTTGGTGAGGCTGTGGAGAAAGGGGAACCCTTTTGCACTGTTGGTGGGAATGCAGACTGGTGCAGCCACTGTGGGAAACATTATGGAGATATCTCAAAAAATTAAAAATGTAGAGGATCACTCTGTTAATTATTATGTATTTAAAATAAGACCAGTCAGCAGAGTTATGTGTTTTTCCTGGGTCATGTTCAATTGCATGGCCTAGGTGGAATGTTGCATTTTACAACGACCAAGAAAAATATTAAAAATGTATCTGCCTTTTGACCCAGTGATCCCACTTCTGGGAATATATCAGAAGGAAGCCAAAACACTAATTCAAAAGAACATAAGCACCCCAGTGCTCACTGCAGCGATATTTACAATACCCAAGATATGGAAGCAGCCTAAATGTCCATCAATAGATGAGTGGATAAAACAACTATGAGACATTTACACAATGGAATTCTATTTGGCCTTTAAAAGGAAGAAAATTTGCCCATGCTGGTGTGGCTCAGTGGATTGAGTGCCAACCTGTGAAACAAAGGGTGGCCGGTTCAATTACCAGTCTAGGGCACATGCCTGGGATGCAGCCCAGGTCCCCAGTAGGGGGCACGTGAGAGGCAACCACATATTGATGTTTCCCTTTCTCCTTTCCCCTCTGTAAAATAAATAAGTAAAATCCTTAAAAAGAAGGGGAGAAAATTTTACCCTTTGCAACAGTGTGGTTGGACCTGGAGAACATTATGCTAAGTGAAGTAAGTCAGAGAAAGACAAATGCCATATGATTACACTCATATGTAGAATTTAATGAACAAACTGATCTAACAAGAATAATAGAGACAGTCTCATAGATGATAAGCAGATGACAGCTAGAGGGTAGGGGAGATTAAGGGGTGGAGGGATTGAGGAAAAAGAAAATAGGACTCATGGACATGGACAACAGTGTGGTGGTTGCTGGTGGAAGGGTGTTTAAGGGGACTAAATGGTAATGGAAAAATACAATGAAGATCAAATTAAGATAAAATGAATTAAAATGAAATAAAAAATAAAATAAATGTATTTTACCATATTAACAAACTAAAGGAAACAAACCCTGTTTATCTCAATAGAGGAAGAAAAAGCATTTTAAAAAATCCAATTAAATTCCTGATTTAAAAATAAAACTAGAAATAGAAGTGAAGTCTCTCAATCTGGTAAAGTGCATCTAAAAAATTTAAGACATAATGTGCCTTGGTGTGTTCCTCCTCGGGCCCAACTTCTTTGGGACTCTCTGAGCTTCCTGGACTTCCTGGAAGACTATTTCCTTTGCCAGATTGGGGAAGTTCTCCTTCATTATATTTTCAAATAAGTTTTCAATTTCTTGCTGTTGTTCTTCTCCTTCTGGCACCCCTATAATTCGGATGTTGGGACGTTTAAAGATGTCCTGGAGGTTCCTAAGCCTCTCCTCATTTTTTTGAATTCTTGTTTCTTCCTTGTTTTTTGTTTGGTTGTTTCTTTCTTCTTTCTGGTCCACTCCATTGATCTGACTCCCAGTTTTCTTCCCATCTCTGTTGGTTCCCCATGCATTTTTCTTCATTTCACTTATTGTAGCCTTCATTTTTTCATCTAATTTGTGAGCCAAATCAACCAATTCTGTGAGCATCCTGATCACCAGTGCTTTGAACTGTGCATCTGATAGGTTGGCTATCTCTTGGTTGCTTAGAGGAATTGGTTCTGGGGCTGTGATCTGTTCTCCCGTTTGAGCCATTTTTGGAAATTTTTTTTGGTCTGGTTGCGGCTGTTATGTAGTGAGGGGCGGAGCCTTAGGTGTTCCCCAGGGTGGGGCAGCCCAGTGGCTGGGTTGTGATGCTGTGTGTGGGGGCAGGGTCTGAGAGGGAACATTGCTGCTTGCTCCGCTCTGTTATCTCAGTCCCTTCCGCCACTTTCCACAAGCAAATTGGGCCTTTCTGGTGCTGACTTCCATGTGGGTGGGCTTGTGTATGTTTTAGGACCCTGTGGGTCTCTTCAACAAACTCTCCTGTGAGGCTGGGAGTCTCTCCCAGCACCTCAACCCCCACAGGTGTTTTCAATCGGTGCTTTTAGGTTTTATTTCCTGGAGCTGGGGCCCTGGGTTTTGAGGTCTGTCTTGCTCCCGGTTTTTGTCTGGATTATCTGCATGCGAATGTGGGACCCCCTGGTCAGCCAGCCACCTTGTGTGGCCTCACTGGGTCTGCCCATTGCCACCCCGCGCCTGGGGTCTGCTAGCCGCCACCTGCATGTGTGGGGCTCCTGCACTCTGGGATCCGCCAACCTCCTCTTTTTCCTGCTGTGACTCCACCCCTCTTATCAGTCTGGATGAATGGTTGTTGGAGTTGCGTACAGTTCTATTTTCTGTTAGTTCTGGTTGTTTTCTTGTTTCTAAATCTTTGTTTTCCTTAATTTTGGTTGTGTGAGGAGGCACAGTGTGTCCACCTACGCCTCCATCTTGGCCGGAAGTCTACAATGTGTCTTTTATCTTACTTCTTCTTCAATAAATGTCTCTATTTTTCATAGCATAGAGCTGGATACTTTCTGGAAATATATTATATTTACATATATGTATGAACACTTATTTAAATGGTTTTGAGTGAGACATACCAGGTTTTCTACAAAAAGGAGGGTAAGGTGGATACAAAGGATTGTGAAGGGGATGTTTACACTATATGTTACATATTTTAGTAACATCTTTATTGAGCTATAGTTCACATAAATACAATTCACACAATTTAAATGTACAATATAATGGCTTTTAGTATATTCTCCACAATTTTAGAACATGTGCATCATCTAAAATAAAAACACCCCAAAAAACCTTCTTTAGTCCTGAGCAGTGTGGCTCAGCTGGTTCAACGTCAGCCTGCAAGGTGAAAGATTGTGGATTCAATTCTAGGTCAGAGTGCATACAAGATGCAAGCAATTGATATTTCTCTCTCACATCCATGTTTCTCTCCCTCTCTTTCTCCCTCCCTTCCCCTCTCTCTCAAAAAAACACCTCTTTATCCATTAGCATTCACTCACCATTACCCCTCATTCACACTGCGATACGCAGCCCTAGACAACCACTTTCTGTCTCAAAGGTTTGTTTATTATTTGGGACATTTTATATAAATGGAAGCATACAATATATGGTTCTTCATTACTGACTTCTTTTGCCCAGCATACTGTTTTCAAATTTCATTCATGAATCAGTATTTCACTTTGTTTTATTTCCAAATAATAGCCCATTGTATGGATATACCACTTTTTGTTTATTCGTCCATCAGTTGATAGATATTTCAGTTGTTTTCAATTTTTTAGTTATCATCAATAATGTTACTGTAATTGTTCACATACAGATTTTTGTGCATGTGCTGTATGCATTTAAGTTTTTCCAATTTTTTTCCTTATTGATGTTAGAGAGAGAGAGACCAAAGGAGAGAGAGATTTGTTGTCTTGCTTAGTTATGCAATCATTGGTTGATTCTTGTATCATCCTTGTATGTGCCCTCACCAGGGATCAAACCTCCAAACCTGGCATATTGGGGCGATGCTCTAAACAACTGAGCCATCCAGTTGGGGCCTTCAATTTTTTTTTACAATGAGAATATATTTATGTATTAGTTATGTAAAGATTAAACATACAATGCTTTATATATATTATTGTATGCAATTCTATGAATAAGGACTATTATTATCTGCATGTTACAGATGTGAAAACTAGGCTAAGGAAAGTGAAGTGGCCCATCCAAGATCATAGCTCATAAAGAAAAGAGCAGAGATTCAAATAATTACTGTCTTGCTCCAAAGCTAATTCCCCTAATAACTATGTGACACTGTCAATCATGGTGGCCTTCTGTTAAGGGTATCCACTACAACCAAGATTGTATTATGATCATAAAATTGGGCATAGGCTTATGAAAAGTGGAAAAATATTAAATATTTCAAATATGCTATTTCAAATGATTGTTCAATTTAGCAGTTTAACATAACCATGATTCTGTGTTCTTGGAATCAGCAGACCAGAAATTTAGAAAGGGCACAATGGGGAGAACATTCTTTGCTCTGTGATATATGGTACATCTGCTTAGAGAAACTTAAAGGCTGAGATGCCTTGATAGCCAGGAGCTGGAATCATCTAAGGTCTTGTTCACTCACATGCCTGGTGCCTGGTCTGGGAAAACTCAAAGACTGGAAGTACCAATTAAAGTGCTTACATGTGGCCTGTCCATAGGAATGATTTTCTCACTGTCCAGTGTCTTCAGGGTGGTCAAAATTCTTATGCTGTAGCTTGAGGCCCCAAGAGTAAGTGTTGCAGGAAGCAAAATGGCAATGGAAATCATCTGTTCTGATACATCCTCAGAATTCACACAGCATTGCTCCCACAACATGCTCATGCTATGGAGTACAAGCGAGCCTGTAAGGTTCAACAAGAATCCTCAAATTTGTATGGAACTACAGCAGACCTCAAATGCCAAAGCAACCTTGAGAAACAAGAATGGAGTTGGAGGCATCACTTGTCCTGATTTCAAACTATATTACAAAGCTATAGTAATCAAAATAGTATGATGGTGGCATAAAAACAGACTCATAGACTAATGGAACAGAATAGAGAGCCTAAAAATAAACCTATGCACATACATTTGACTAACCTTTGACAAAGTCACCAAGAACACATAATGGGGAAATAATAGTTTCTTCAATGAATGACAATGGGAAAACTGGATATCCATATCCAAAAGAATAAAACTTGACCCCTACCTTATGCCACTCGCAAAAATTGACTCTGTAGAAATTAAGGACACAAATGTAAGATCTGAAACTGTAAAACTTCCAGAAGAAAACAAGGAAAAATCTCCTTGACATTGGTCTTGGCAATGATTATTTTGGATATGACACCAAAAGCAGAAGCAACAAAAGCAAAAATAAAAAGAGTGGGACTACATCAAACTAAAAAGTTTCTGCACAGAAAAGGAGGCAATAAAGAGGCAACCTATGGAATGAAACAAAACATTTGCAAACCATGTATATGATAAATGTTAATGTTCAGTATATAAGGAACTCATACAACTCAGTGATAAAAAAAAAAAACACAACCAAATAACCTGATTGAAAAATGGGCAAAGGACCTGCATAGACATTTTCGGAAAGATGATATGGCCAATCAGTGCATGAAATGATGCTCAGCATCACTAATTATAAGAGAAATGCAAATCAAAACCACAATAAGATATCATTTCTCAACAGTTAGGATGGCTATTAATAAAATGAAAACAAAAATAAAACAAAAGATAACAAATTTTGTTGACAATCTGGAGAAATTAAACTTCTGTATACTGTTGGCAGGAACGTAAATTGTACAGCTGCTATGGAAAACAGTATGAAATTTCCTCAAAATATTACAGCAATTTCACTTATGAGTATTTATTCAAAAGATCTTAAATCAACTTCTTAAAGAGATATTTGCACTGCCATGTTCATTGAAGCACTATTCAAATTAACAAAATATGGAAGAAATCTAAATACTCATTGATGGATAAATGGAATATACATACAATGCAATTTTATTTAGCCTTTAAAAATGAAGGAAATCCTTCCATGTGCAACATGAATGAACCTTGAGGATATTAGGTTAAGTGAAATAAGCCAGTCATATATGGACAAATTCTGCATGATCCTACTTACATAAGGTATCTAAAATATTTGAATTTGTAGAAGCAGAGAATAGAATGGTAGTTGCCAGGGACTGGGGAAGAGTGGGAGGTGTTAATCAATGGGTATAAAGTTTCAGTTATACAAGATGACTAAATTCCAGATCTGCTGTACACATTGTGCCTATGCTTAACAAAACTGTATTGTACACTTAAAAAGTTGTTAAGAGGGTAGGTGTTAATGTTAATTGTTCTTACCACAATAATAGAAAAAACTCAGGGAGTGATTTGGACTCTGTCCACTCTTAGCAAACATCATGCCTCTAATATTATTTCCAGTTTTAGGTATCTGGAATCACATAGGTCATTCTGCATGAGTCTTGTTTGAAATGGCTACTAAGAAAAAATGACTTGTGAAAGAAAGGTAATTGGAGCAAGAAAAATAACCAAACTTTCATTTCTTGTCTCTATTCTTGTTTTCATGTCTTTCCTCTGTACTTGGAATAAAGTTTCAAATATTTGTTCTAAGTATACCCTTCTAGGTACTTCTGACTGATCTAAGAATTAAATTGACATGAGACAGATTAATAGGAGAAAATAAATGTAATTACATATGTATGAAGGTCTAATACATATGGAACCTCCAAAATGACCAAAGCAGGCAGTTTATATACCATTTTTGGACAAAAATTATTGGTGAAGATTGGACAAAACAAAGTAGTTTGTGTTTTGGGTAGCAACCTAATGACAAAGTAACAAGATATGTTTATATACCTTTCTCAGCCTTGAATTACCTAACTTTGGTGATATCAATGATTGGTAGGGCCCTGATATGGGGGAAGATAATACTTCATATGGGAGTTGTATTTCCTGCTTTTTTGAGGGGAGACAGGCTAAGGTTAGTATACTTTTTTTGTACTGGCTGTTTCTCAAGTAACTTTAATTCAAAATAATCAATATGCCACTTTGGCATATTTTGGGGCAGCTTGACCTGAGCCTCAACATAAACAATTGCTCCTGGTTTTCTTGGCTGGCGGAATAATACAGTGTAGTGGAAAGAGCTTTGTGCCTGTAATTCATATCATGGCTCTTCTTCTTGGGAGCTCTGTGGTCTTGGGAGTCATTTAACTTTTTTGAGCCTTGTTTTAATCACCTGTGAAACAAAGGGATTGAACTGAAGTCAATAACCAGTGTCTCTTGCTGTCTTGGGTTTCTATTATGATGAGAATTAAAATTTCCAAGATTCAGTGTTATTCATGGGGAGTCTCATGCCTAAACAATTTCAGGGTACCCAAGGTATTTTTACTATCCAGAATGCATGAAGCTCTACCATCATATGATCCGCTTCATTGGGTTAGGTATTGTCTCCTCCTGCTCATCTTGCTTTTGAGGAAAGAAACATGTACCACTACTATATTGTAAATGAATAAATTGGGTCACTTTTTTTCTGGGTGGGAAAGGCAGGGATTTTGATATTCAGAGATTGGAAGCAGGAAGGAATGGGTGCATCACAGAGAGACTGGAAGGGTTTCAGAGACAGATTTCACCTCCTTCACATTTTTTTGCAGCTTGGCTCTGAGCATTGTTATGACTCAACCTCTCTGTGCTTGGCAAGGCTGAAACAAGAATAGTCTGTATTTGGTACCAAATAAGATCAGGGAGTCCCTGGCTGAATGTCAGATTCAGGTATTTCTGATAGATTTTGAATGGGGTTCTTTATTTGGTGTTTTAATAAACAAGAGTTTTATTATAACAGCCAGAGCACTCATTTGAGTAAACATGTACATTGTTACAAAACTATTAACAGGCATATACATCTATCACAGTAACCATGAATATCAAGAATCTGGGTCAAAATTTCTTATCTCATCCTAAATGCCCTCTTTTTATCATCCTCTTCAGATTCTGTTCTCCAGAAGTTCAATGCTGGTTCTCAGTAGTGGCAGAGAATCCCTTCATCTCTCTTTGTTTATCATGCCTATCTCCTATCACGGACACTTGATCTTTCCTATCCTGGGGAAAAATAATTCCTTCCTCTGCATTCCCTCAATATTGAGGTTCTACTAGTAATAAGTAATTTCTGCCTCTAATGGAGAAAGAGCTATAAATAAAGTTGTTCCTTTTCTTTCCTCTAATAATAATAATACCTAATAAGTGCCTGAGATATGTCTCAGGCACTTAACTCCCTCCATTTCATTCACATACTTCTATACTTATTTCATAGGTGGATCACTGGTATTGAGTTATTCTCAATGACTTTCTAACTAGGGTTGTCTGGATGCAGACTGGAGCTTTAGTCCCCATGCACTAGACTTCTTCTTTTGCTTGACATCCATCTGCACACTGTTGGGACTACCCAAGATGCTGTATGGGATACAGGTTTCCTTGGTGACAATGATTCATTCTTATGACTTAGAGGACAAAGATCTAGCTTGTGGGGGAAACATTCACAGGATTAACAGCCCAAGAATTTCAAATAGATCCTCTTCCTATTTTCCTTTCTGTACCTTCATTTGAAATTATTCTTACAGTAGCTACTAGCAGAATCAAAGGAATAATTGTGTTTCCTTATTGGGGATTGAAACCTAAAAGTCATTAACTCTTTTTGTCCATTAACTTGTGAGGTGCACCTGAGGGTATCAACCTAATTTTTTTTTCAAAAATCTCATTTTTAGTTAACAATTTCAACTTAGTAGCAGCATTAAACCATTTAATTCCAACATGGAGATCAATAGATGAATTTGTACTGTCTTTCCAAAATGTCATTTTAAAAAAGGAACTTTGGGCTGGAAATCTGCAGACTTGTGTTCCAAGTCTGGATTTTATTGGTTTGCAGTGTTAGGCAAATCCACTAAATATTACCATATCTGTTTAGCTATAGAATATAAATTTTGTATTTTCCTTGCATAACTTACAGAGATGATATGGTAGGGATCTCATTATCAGGAATTGCTTTGTAAATCCCAAAGTGCTCTACAAATATAAGTCATTAGGCAAGATGAAGCCATTAGGCTCAGAAAGGAGGGCTCTAAGCATGGGGTTCACCAAGGATTGACTCACATGGAAAAGTTGTGCCTCTCGCAGTTGTTTTCCCTTATCTTAGCTTAAGGGGTGCAGATTCAAAATGGGTTTCTAGCTGGATCCATGATGATCTTCAACCCTCTGACTTTTAGGAAACCAGACTTATTCTTATCTAAACTGAGTACCCCATTTCTAGAGGGTGAGTAACATATTGATTAAGTGACCCCTTGGCAGCAGTGAAGCTGGGAACGTGGACAATGCTGATTGGGTAAGCAGACTGAGAATTTATTGTATGCCACCTTGGTTAAAAGCACACAGATATTGCAACGAGATGAGAGACAGGAGAAAAGGCAAGATGTAGATCCTGTATGAAGTTATGGACACCTCGACTCGTGAAAGTCAATCCCAAACTCAGCTCAATTTGAGCGCTCACGCAATACAATGTAATGGTGATAATGACTGCCCTTGGTCTCTTCTATTTTTTTTTTTTTTTTTGGCTATAGGCTTTCCAGAAATGTGTGTGGATGCAAGCTACTAGTGCCCAGAAAGATTGAAAGAATGGGTGTGAACGTTAATGGCAAGCCTGGAGCTTTGGTATTGAACACTTTCCCCCAGCTCTAGCTCCCTCAACCACAAGCCCCACTCCCCTGCAGGCACAGTCAAGCTTGGGAGACTGAAAGGGTTTCACTTCCGCCTGGCTGCAGGAACCACAAGTTCCAGTAGGTCAGAATTGGGATAATCAAAATCAAAACACACCCAGATGCTCTCACACACCCAGACGCGCGCGCATCTCCAGGCTATGGGGCACACGTGAGCCCACGCCCCGCGCACCCATCCCTGCCTCGCGCCAGAGCATCCTCAATAGCTTCCACAGAAGCAGCCTCCTCCCCTCTCCTCTTCCTCCTCCTCCTACCACCTCCGCCAGCGCCGCCACTGCTGCTGTGTCTCCCATCCCCTTTCGTCCTCCTTCGCCCAGTTCCTGCTCTTCCTCCCAGTCCCAGCGCCTCTGGCTTGGGGGCGAAGGGCAGAACCTTCAGCAGCAGGACCCCCTAGCCCTCGCCACGAAGAGGCTGGAACAGGTCTGTCTTGGGGGCGCTTTGTTGCGGGTTGTTGGAGCGCCAGTGGCTCCAAGAGCCGCTGGAGGGCACGGGGCGGAAGGGAGGGAAGATTATTTTCTCATTTTTGGTCCTTTTCTATGAATAAATGAGATGCGATGGGGTGAAGAGGTGTTGGATCCCTTTCGCCATCCTTTTCTCTTCAAGGCGAGAGAACACCGAAGCTGCCGGGACTCCTGCTCCCCGCCCACCCCTACAGCTCTCTTTCTTCGCTCCCCTCCACCTCCCCGCATCCACTTCCCAGAGCTGAGCTTTCTCTTGTTCTTGGAGCTTATGATGGGGGCGGGGAGAGATGGATGGTGTCGACCCAGCAGGGCACCTGGGTGTACCGGGCTTTGTTGCATACAACAAAAACCAGTCCTCACCAGCTTCCAGTTGGAGATTAGGCAGCGGTCTGCGGGTGGTGTGGGGTGTGGGCTGGGCAGACTAAGGAAGTGAGAGAATGTGAGGGGGCACTCCCTGTTTGTGACAGGGCACACAGGAACGCAGTGATATGTGCCGCGGAGATAGTGCGGGTTTTGTGTGCGATTCAGTGAGTGTGAGTGGTGTGTGTGTGCGCGCCCGCTCCCGCCATGGGGCTGGGCTACTCCTGGCATTATGTGTCCTTGAGTATCAGCCCATGACAAGCTAGATTGCAGTAATATGCAGGTGGATCAGGTCAAACCTGCTCTGCCCACATTGGAAGGGTAACGATGGTTTCAAGGTTATGGAAATCCCCCAGCTGGGGCTCTTGCTTAGGAATTACGGATGTGGAAATTTCTAGCTAAGTTGACCAAGTCTTAATGGACATCATTATTGTTCCCACAAAGATGCCCAACTTTCTAAGCAGGTTTTCCTCTCTCAGCCAATGAGCATCCAAAGCTCTTACTGTGATCCCTGCAGCTCTTATTGTGATCCTTGCAGCAACCCCCATCCCTTAATCAGTGGATCCTGATTTCTTCTTTGCTGCAAGGATGTTAGTGGTAGGATAGGATGTAAAGGTGTATGTTTGGAGAAAAGGGAACATATTAAATGAAGCTCTATTAGTTGTGTATTTGGATTAGAGATTTTTTTTCTTGAACCATAAAGTGTGAATTGGTATGGCCATTATTTTTAAGTGAAAGAAAAAAGAGATTAATAGAAATGAACGAAAGTCTTAAATCTTCTCTTTGACATTTTTATTTGTGGTTTTAATAAAGCATTGCTTTTTCAGGGTCCAGAAATGCAATTAGAGATAGTGATCATTCAAACAACTGACATTTATTAAATACCTGCTATGTGCCATAGTAATGTTAAGTATTGGAAGTATGGAAATGAATAAAACATCATCTCAGTTCTCAGGGAGTGCACAGCCTGTTAGGCAAGATAGAGTGTGTAAATAGAATAATTACAGTAGAGTATGACGAGGGACAGGTAGGGTACTGTGAGAGGGCACAGAGGAGGGATGAGTTTCTGGAGATGGGGGTATACGATCACAAAAGGTTTCACTGGGGAAGAGACATTTGAATGAGTCTTGGGGAATTAATTCACCAGGTGGCTAGGCTGAAGGAACAGCATGTCTAAAGGCAGAGGAGCCATAGTTAAGTAAGACTGCAGGGGGTCCTCAGAAGTGTTACTGTCACATTCTCAACCAACTCAGAGTGAATCTTCCTGGGCTGGGATGGTGATCAATGGTTAATCTAAAAGGAGCCAGTATTGGGTCAGGGGGAGGTAGGGGTAGGTATAGCGGAGATAAATTGTGATGGAAAGAGACTTAACCTGGGGTGGTGAACATGCTGTACATTATAGAGATGATGATGTGTTATGGAATTGTACACCTGAAACCTATATAATTTTATAATTTTGTTAACCAATGTCACCCAATAAATTCAATTAAAAATAAAATTTTAGAAAGGAGCATTGCAGATTGATAAGATTCAGAACACGTTCTCATGCTAAGAAACATCTACCTCATTTATTAATATTAGTCTTTTGCTTTAAGCAAATTGGTACGTGTAAGTATGGATTTACAAGGAAGATGGACTAGATGGATAGTATTCACGTTGCAGAGTTTATTGCTTTACAAAAGGATTCATAATCAGATCATCTTAAATAATAGTGCCCATCTGACCTTTACAGTGAAATTTTTACCCAAAATGCATTTACACAGAATTTTTCACATAGCCACTAAATGGTATACCAAAGAAAGGAATACTTGTATTACATTTTGCACAAAAATTACCAAATTTAATGAAACCATTTTGCTTCATGGTGTGGATGTTTAATAAATACTGTAATAAAACATAAAAATAGCAGTAATAAATAATAAATTTATCGTGTGTCCCTATATCGTTTGAAGTGTATATAAAATACAAATGAACCAGCATAGGGTCTTCGGGGTTTTTACATTTCAGGTACTTTTAGTAGTGTCACTGGTAATTAATAATAGCACAAGATTCTGTGCTATATGTTAGTTTTGAAATGGATATATGGTAAGTACTATAATAATCTTGCAATTAAGCTAGAACAGAGACACATTCCAAGTCTCCTCTTTTGTTCTTTTGGTGCTAATTGCATGAGCTGATGAGTGGCACTGGAAATGAATCTAGAGATGGATGATTTCTACTGAAAGTGCCTAATGGGCACAAAATTATGCTAGTTAAGAGCATAAGCCCCTAGGGCTTAGATCAGCATCCTGAGCATCTCCTCCCTTAAATGAAGACTGAAAATAGCCCTGGGTACTATATGAAAGGAATTTCAAAAGAATTAGGTGAGCTTGAACCTACTTCCTCTCTAGTTTGTTCAATGCCCTATTGCAGAGGAAATGATGGCCTGGGGTCCTTTGGTTGGGAAAAGGTCCTTTGTTTACTGGCTGTCAATAAATGGTATTAGGCACTATTTCTAAGAAACATCCCCACAGCTTGGGCTGGAGTAGAATTGATGTCTGCTATGCTGATACCCAGATCAGTTTAGTGGACAGACCAATGCTTCTCAATGTGGGTTCCAAAGAAGACTAGTTCCACAGGATGTTAGGTATTACACACATATACACACACAGAGAGTTTTGTGGTCATGTTTAATTTGGAAGATTCTTGCTTAAAAAAACAGGTTTATTTACTGCAGGGCTTCTAAAAGCCTCTACTAGGCTAATGTACAATGTGAATCTCCAGAAAAATAGAATATGCAGTATTTCCCAGACTTACTTGGCCAGAGAACCTGATGTTCCAACAAGCATTTGGTTGGACTGGTGTTGAGAGGAGCATTCTTAAAATAAAAAGATTTTATCTATTTATTTTTAGAAGGGAAGGGAAGAAAAAAAGAGAGGTAGAGAAACATCAATGTGTGGCTGCCTCCCACGGGTCCCCCACCAGGAACCCAGGCATGCCCCAACAGGGAATTGAGCCACTGACCCTTTGTTTGAGAGGGCTGCACTCAATCCACTGAGCCACACCAGTCAGGGCAGAGAGGAACATTCTTTAGGCAATAATTGGCAGAGTTCAGAGGCTGCCAATGTCTTGCTGGTAAATTTAATGACTTGCTTCACCCCCCTAGGCTTTCCTTCCCCTAGGTGTAAAACAGGCTGATAACAGTCATTGCTCTCACAGACTGTGATGGTGTGATGACAACTAAGATATTATCTCTGCAAGTATTTTAAACTCTTTAGAATTGAAAGGCTTTGTATAAACCTAAAGGTATTCTGAAAGGGACATAAAGAATTAAGATAATTATTCTAATAATTCAGGCTCAAATCCTTTTTTTTTTCTGCTGTGTTCTTGGGCGCACGGCCTCAGTTCTCTGCTGTGCTTTGACTGGAAAGACCTATCCTTGTTCAACCTTGGGTGACTCAGTTCTCTGGACTTACTTCCTTTCACATCCTGAAAATTTCAGTGTGACCTTTAATTTCCTGGTCCAGAGGTATCATCACTACACTCTTAAAAAAAATCCCATCTACCTGAACACACCCTGTTGACCAGAGAACCCTGGAGGTGGGGATTAAGATTAGTTGGAAAGTTGCTTTTAACTTTCAAGCTCGTTTTCTCAGAGAATCAATTCTAAAAGGCCATCTTGGAAGCTAGTTGTTGCAGGGTTCATCTCCAGTGTCCCCAATGCCCTATTTGGACTGAAGCCTGGTTTGCAAAAGAGGTTTCTTAAGCACAGTTTTGGGGTTCATTTTAGCAATGGGAAGGTATGGCCATATTTAAGGAAATTTAAAGACAAAAGAAACCACTTGTGTGACTAATGATTCTTCCTGTTTCCCTCGACTCTTCATTATTTCCATCAACCTTTATTCTTTATAAGATGCCTTGGAAGAAGAATGGAGTTCTTGACAACAATCACTGCAAACTGTATTTGGGGTAGAGACTAACGTTCAGGAATTAGACTTACTAGTCCTACAAAGCTCTGTACATAGGCCAGCCATTCTCTGCCTGAAAGCAACAAGCTTAGTAGAAGTAGGAAAGATTTAGGTTAGCCACAGAGAAAACTATGATTTTAAGACTGTGATACTAAAAAGTGACAGCAAAGTCATTCTCTGCTCTGGAGAATTTAGTGAAAATTCCTATCCAGTAGGGAAGATTTATAGAATGGCAGAGCCAAAAGTATCTTTTCAAGTTTTTCTGGTGCAAACTATCTGTTTGGTAGAGGAAAATGAGAAAGTGAAGTGAGTTGCCTATGTTCACACAGCTACCATATGACAGAACAGAAGTCATTCTGAAGGTTGAATCTGCTAACTACTGTTATCTGCTGCCTCCTAATGCTCTTCCTACTAGACCTAAGCATCTTCTTGTCTAATTTAGGGGAGTGTGGATTGGCTCATTCAGTGAGATTTGGAGGGCATTTCCAGGCCTGTCTTTTGCGGCCTCTGTGTGGCAGCTTTATCAGACGGACAGGTTTCTAGTAGAGCCCCAAAAGCCCATGTTTCCACTCCCCCACTTCTCTATTCTTCAGTATGTGGTTGTCTGAATCACCAAGCAAAGCAGGAACCTGAGGTCTGGGTGTTCTATGTAGATACTCTGTGGGTGAATCAATCATCTCAGTCCCTCTACTCTGGTGGTTATTAACATTTTTGTAGACCAATGACCCCTTTGAAAGTCCAATGAGAACTACTGAGGCATTTCCTGAAGAAGTACTAACATCCACTAACATGAACATGTAATTTCAGGGCCATCCAGGGCTCCTACTCTGCTGGCTCTTGGTGTTGGTACACAGCTTAGGGTCACTTGTATATGTTCACTAAGATTCCCAGAGCTGGGATTGTAAAACTTAACTTGGAGAGAATTGGAAATACTGGGATGAGCCTTGTGCTAAATAGACTGGGGGAAGACAAGTTACGGTGGAATTTCTTTAGGATAAGAAAGTGGGATTGAATTCTGGGCTGCAGGTGAAAACAGAAAAGGAATTGAAATGGACTAGTCATGTCCCCTTCTCTCAAATTTATGAAAGATTTGAGGGGAAATGAGGCATGGCAGGAAGAATGGTAAGATATTTGGATGGATGGGGGAGAGAGGTCATTCTAGAGAGGGTGTCAATCACACTGTAGTTGCATGAAATGAAACTGTTCTAAAATAATTCAACAACCCTTCCATTTCTTTGCAGCATTCCTTCCCATAGTTTAAGTTCTAAATAGCAGTATCTCATGGCTTTGGGTAGTAGAAATTGTCTTAGATGCTGGAACACCATGTCCTTGAAGAGGACACTTTTAGAGGCTGGGAGTGGGAGCTGG
The DNA here is from genome assembly GCA_004027475.1 of Anoura caudifer. Lineage (NCBI taxonomy): Eukaryota > Metazoa > Chordata > Mammalia > Chiroptera > Phyllostomidae > Anoura > Anoura caudifer. The sequence continues at coordinate 40,485 of PVKU01009562.1, read as the reverse complement.
ACATTGTGGGGGAATGGCACAGTTTGCCTCACTTCTTGTTTAAGAAAAGCATTTTTGTGATCAAAATAATATATGCTTATGCTGTAAAAATAGAAATATGAAGTAGAATGTTCCTAGACTCTCTTCCACTGATCCCTCACTATGTTCACAGTTTGGTATGTGTCATTTTGTGCATGTTTTATGAATATTCGTATTCATAAAATAATGAAAGTTGTGACCAATGCTTCACGTACTGTTCTACAGCGTGCTTTTCATTGAACTATATGTCAGGAGGTATTTTCCTGCCAGCATACAGCTAGTTATTTTATTTGAAAAATACAATTATGACATAATTTGCTTAATCCAACCTTTAATGATTAATTTTTACATTATTTATAATTATTAAAATTATTAAATACTGGTACAATATACCTCCTTTTACATGCATCTTTGCATATGATTGCAAGTGTTCACATAGTATAAACTCATAGTAGCGAAATAGCTGGTTCAGAGTTTGGTTTACCCATCTTTGGTTTTAATAGAGCCCTCCAAGAAGACCACAGCAACTTACATTAACACCAACAATGGCCATTTCTCTCTTCCTCACCAGTTTTAGATTTTATTGATCTTTATAAACTTTGACAATGTGATAGGTGAAAAATCTTTTTATTTGTATTTTTGAGTACTAGTGAGGCTGAACATCTTTTCATATATTTATTGGCCATATGTATTTCTTCTTCTGTGGTGCCATTTCATATTCTTTGCCTGTTTTACTATTAAGTTGTTCTTTTTGTTTTTGAGAACTGGGATCTGTTTCAGATAGTACCTACTTAACTGTTATCTATGTTGCAAAAATTTTAAGCAGTTTATTTTTTATCTTTTAACTTTTAATGTCTTTAATTGTACAGAAATGTTTGAAATTTAAAAAAATAATAATTGTCATTCTATGCCTTTATGAGTACTCAATGCCACAGTGAACATCGTTGGACTAGATAATAAGCATTTGGCTAATTATTTCCTTAAGATGAATTCCTAGTACTGGATTTGTTCAGTTATTTTTCTAGGTATTGCCAAATTGCTCTGTAATGTGTCTTTACCAATTTATACTCCAACACAGTACATAAAAGTGTACCCTTCTTCTCCTCTTGATGTCTTCTGATTGTTCAGGTTTTGCTTCTTAAATCAAGTACTAGTCAGGAATTCATATTTGGCACTACAAAATGCTTGGAACACAAATCCCTAACTGCACATGAAACACATGTAATATGTGCTTCACCTTCAATTTTTAAGCAAACATGCATTTTAATTCATTTCCAACTAGAACTGTATCAAGTATTTTCCATTATCAAATCCCTCTAAATTCACTGTGAAATGAATGGCCATTTAGGGTCATTTCTGCTGGCAGCAACTGCAGCAAGAGACAACTAACTTTTGAGATCTACCATGCAAGTCACTTGGGCAGAAGCTATTGCTCCATCTTCACTAATCTCTGAGGTCAGGTAGATTGATTCCAGAATTTTCTAGAAGCTGAGTGCTGAGTAGGAATCAGCTTCTATCCATCCAACTTGGCTTTCTGCAAAGAGTACGAGTTTCAAGCTCTCCCATGAGAAGTTATTGTAACAGAAATAAACACTGATGTCACCCTCTGCAAAGGGAATAGTGGCAAACAGGTACAGTTGTAGCTTTTCCCCTCACTCTGCCTCATCTTTTTGTATCTCTTTCGTGCCAACATCCAGATATGGTCAGGTGGGATTTGATATTTGTTTTAGGCCAAGAGTAGGGTCTGAAGATTAGGAGGAGATGGAAATTGGAGTGGTCATTTGTGTGGCTTGAGAACTGCTTTTGTCTGAAGAGAGTTATTAGCAACCTTAAAATCCCCTGGGGTTGCAAAGCAGTGGAGGGAGCATGAAAGAGTGGTACAGTTGTTATCCATTTTACAGATGGAAAAACACATCTGGGAAGGAGAAATGCTCTGAGAGTTGGACATTTCTGGAAAAGACTCCTAACATAGTCCACCACCCCAACAGTTGCTAGCTAAAACTTTGGCAATTTCTCTCCCCTGGTGATGGATATAGGTTAGGTGTCTTTAAAGTATAGCTTCCTAACATGATAGATTTCAGAATGCCCTTTGTACTTACCCATCATTAACTTTACTTAGTGTGGTATGTACATAGCCCACCACTGGGATGCCTATAAGCTATCAGAAGATGGGTGGGTTATTGTTCCCAAAGGAATAATTTGGGTTATTTGAACTATTGACAATTATGATTTGTGGTTTTCTACATTCCTCAAAATCTTGGTATTTGGCAAATGGCTTTAGAGCCTATCTAATATTTATTTTTGTTTTCTTTTATTGCTTTGGACTAGAATGAAGATATTTCACAGAGGAGCTGGTAGCCAAATAACATAATTATTAATCCTTGCTGCCTTGAAAAAAAGGCTTTGGTTGTTAAGTTAATGAATCTTAAAGGTACAGTGTCTCTTCTTCAACTGAAAAATTTGAAACATTACAGCCACAAATAAGGTCTGTACACATAAAACATGTGACATATTTCTCCTTATGCATGGTCATAAAGGGAAAGGCCATATTTTATTTTTTTAATCTATGCTTGATACTTTTAGTATGACTGGGGATTGTCATTGCTTTATAACTCTGATTAGAATAACAGGAGGGATATCTGTCTCCATACTTAAACTAGAAAGGAAGTATCTCATTAAGAGGCAAACAGATTTGGTAAATGGAGCTTACAGTGAGTTGATAGGTAGGTAGAAGACCAGGGTTCCAGTTCTTGTTTTGTTACTAATTAGTCATGTGACCTTGAACAAATGCTTAAATGTCTCTGAGCCCAAGACTCCTCACAGAAAGAATGAGGACAGAGTTGGGAATAGATTATACTGTAGTGTTTCAATTTCAACAAGCCATACTTGTCTCCGAAGTCAAAGCTTGCTTTATGACAGAATCACTTGTGGTCACTTTCAAAAATATGTTTGAGTACCCATCTCAACCAGCTGAATCTGAGACTACAAGAGTGGACCCAACAAATCTGTTAACCTGCTCCTTAGATGATTCATAGAAGGCCATAACCCTCTCCTGTGGTAACTTTCAGGAGGCAATATCTCCTAGGCTTTCTGGTCTGAGGGAATGAAATCATTTTGCATAATTGTAAACTCCAGGTTTCCCAGTAACAATGGCTTAGAAACCTGTGATATAAGGCTGCATTTGGGAGGCTGGTTTTTGACTAGTTCCCTGGGGCTGGCTTCTGCAGAACTGAGTAGGGAGCAGAATGTTCCTTATTTCTTCCCTCCCCTCCCCTCCTCACCTCCCCTCTCCTCCCTTCTCTTCCTCCCTTCTCTTCCTCATCTTGTCTCTTCTCTTTTTTCTTTCTTTTTCCTTCCTTTCTTTTATAATTTTAAAAGATTTTATTTATTTACTTTTAGACAGAGGGGGAGAGAGGGAGAAAGAGAGGGAGAGAAATGACAATGTGTGGTTGCCTTTCATGTGGCCCCCACTGGGGACCTGGCCTGCAACCCAGGCATGTGCCCTAACTGGGAATCGAACCAGCGACTATTTGGTTCACAGGCCCGCGCTCAATATACTGAGCTACACCAGCCAGGGCTAATTTTCTCTTTTAAAATCATTTTTATTATATTTTATTGTTTATGCTATTAGAGTTGTTTTCACTTTTTCCTTCTTTGCCCACATCCACCCACACCTTTCCCTCAGGCAATCCCCACACTGTTGTCCGTGTCCATGAGTCATGTATATATGTTCTTTGGTTAATCCTTCACCTTCTTTCATCTAGTCCACCCTCCCCTCCAACAGCGATCAGTCTGTTCCATGTATCTATGCTTCTGTTTCTATTTTGTTCGTTAGTTTATTTTGTTCATTAGATTTCACATGTAAGTGAGATCATATGGTATTTGTCTTTCACTGACTGGCTTATTTCACTTAGCATAATGTTCTCCAGGTCCATCCATGCTGTCACAAAAAGTAAGATTTCCCTCTTTTTTTAAAGATTTTTTTATTTGTTTTATCTTTAGAGGGGAAGGGAAGGAAAAAGGGAAAGAAATATCAATGTGTGGTGGCCTCTCGTGCGTCCCCTGCCAGGAACTGGCCTGCATCCCAGGCATGTGCCGTCACTGGGAATTGAACCGTGATCTTTTGATTGGCAGGCCCACCCTCAACCCACTGAACTACACCAGCCAGGGCAATTTCCCTCTTTTTTACTGCTGTGTAGTACTCCATTGTGTAAATGTAACACAGCATTTTATCCACTCATCTAGTAATGGGCATTTAGGCTGTTTCCAGATCTTGGCTACTATAAATAATGTTGCTATGAACATAGGGGTGCATATATTGTTTCAAATTGGTGTTTTGGGATTCTTAGGATACATTCCCAGAAGTAGAAATGCTGGGTCAAAAGAGAGTTCCATTTTTAGTTTTATAAAGAAACTCCATAATGTTTTACACAGTGGCTGAACCAATCTGCAGTCCCACCAAGAGTGAACTATGGTTCACTTTTCTCCACAACCTCACCAACATGTAGTTTTGTGATTTATTGATGATAGCCATTCTGACAGTTGTGAGGTGATTTCTCATTGTGGTTTTAATTTTTGCCTCTCTGATGATAAGTGACAGTGACCATATTTTCAGGTGTATGTCCTCTTTGGAGAAGTGCCTATTCAAGACCTTTGCCCATTTTTAATTGGATTGCTTGTTTTTCTGGTGTTAGGTTGTGTAAGTTATTTGTATATTTTGGACACTAAACCCTATCATATGTATAATTGCTAATATTGTGGGTTCCCTTTACATTTTGATGATATTTTCTTTAGCTGTGCAGATTTTTAATTTGATGTAGTCCCCTTTACTTATTTTTTCTTTTATTTCCCTTGTCCTCAGAGATATATGGGCAAAAATATTGTTATACAAGATATATGAGATTTTCCTGGCTATGTTTTCTTCTAGGATTTTCATGGTTCCACGATTTACATTTAGGTCTTTTTAAATTTTATTCATTTTTAATATATTTTAAAATATATTTTATTAATTATGCTATTATAGTTGTCCCAATTTTTTCACCCTTTCATACCCCCTCCTCCCTGCACTCCCCTATCCTCCAGCATTCCCCCCACCTTAGTTCATGTCCATGGGTTGTACATGTAAGTTCTTTAGCTTCTCTATTTCCTATACCACAGGTGACAAACACAAGGCCCATGGGCAGAATCTGACTCTCCACATTGTTTTATCCCACCCAGCACCTTGTTTCTACTCAATGGCAGTGCCGAGCTCTCACTTAACACTTAATGAGTAGTTACATTTATACAGTCCAAAAATTACATTTGGCCCTTTGAAGGCAACCTTGAGGCTGATGTGGTCACTGGTGAAAAGGAGTTTGACACCACTGTCCTATACTATGCTTAATCTCCCCCTTTATATTTTATGACTACCAATTATGATTCTTTTTTTAATTTTGAAATTTTAATTTTATTTTTTTTAATTTATTTTAATTGTTGTTCTTGCAGTTTTCTGTCCTTTACACCCATTCCAGCCCACCACCCCAGCCCTCCCCACCTCCCTCCCATTTCCATCCATCTAGTTTTTAGCCATGTGTCCTTTATACTTGTTCCTGTAAACCCTTCCCCTTTTCCTCTGATCTTCCCTCCCCTCTCCCCTCAGGTGACTCTCAGTCTGTTCTCAATTTCAGTATCTTTGGTTATATTTTTATTGTTTGTTTGTTATGTGGATTAGGTTCCTCTTAAACGTGAGATTATATGGTATTTGTCTTTCACTGCCTAACTTATTTCACTTGACATGAGGCTTTCCAGTTCCAACCATGCTGTTGCAAAGGGTAGGAGATCCTTCTTTCTTTCTGTTGCATAGAATTCCATTGTGTAAATGTACCATAATTTTTTGATTCATTCATTTACTGATAGGCACCTAGGTTGCTTTCAACACTTGGCTATTGTAAATTGTGCTGCTATGAACATAGGGTTGCATAGGATCTTTTGGATAAGTGTTTCAGGGTTCTTAGGATATAATCCTAGCAGTGGAATTGCTGGGTCAAAAGGCAGATCCATTTATAGTTTTCTTAGAAAACCCCATACTGCTTTCCATAGTGGTTGTACCAGTCTGCAGTCCCAACAAAAATGCACTAGGGACCCCTTATTTCCACAGCCTCTCCAACACTTGTTGTTTGTTGCTTTGTTTATGATAGCCATTCTGACTGGTATGAAGTGGTATCTCATTGTGGTTTTAATTTGCATCTCTCTGATAGCTACTGATATTGAGCATCTTTTCATGGGTCTCTGGATCCTCTGTATGTCCTCCTTGGAGAAGTGACTGTTCAAGTCCTTTGCCCATTTTTTAATTGGGTTTCTTGTCTTCTTATAGTGGTGTCATGAAAGTTCTTTATGTATTTTGCAGATTAAACCCTTGTCTGAGGTATCATTGGCAAATATGTTTTCCCATATAGTTGGTTCTCTTTTCATTTTAATACTGTTTTCTTTAGCCATGCAAAAGCTTTTTATTTTCATGAGATCCCATTTATTTATTCTTTCCTTTATGCCCATTGCTTTAGGGGACATATCAGTAAAAATGGTACTGTGTGAAATATTTGATATTTTCCTGCCTATGTTCTCCTCTAGGACTTTAATGGTGTATGGCTTATATTTAAATCTTTTATCCACCTTGAATTTATTTTTCTGTATGGTGTAAGTTGGTGTTCGAGTTTCATTTTTCTGCACGTAGCTGTCCAGCTCTCCCAATACCACTTGTTGAAGAGCCTATTCTTACTCCATTTTATGTTGCTGCCATCTTTGTCAAATATTAATTGATCGTAGAGACTTGGGTGTATTTCTGGGCCCTCTTTTCTGTTCCACTGGTCTATGTGCCTGTTTCTATGCCAGTACCAGGCTGTTTTTATTACACTGGCCTTGTAATACAGTTTGGTATCAGGTATTGTCATCCCTCCTACATTGTTCTTCTTTTTCAAAATTGCTGCAGCTATTCAGGGTCATTTATGTTTCCATATAAATTTTTGAAGTGTTTGTTCTATGTCTATGAAATATGCCATTGGTACTTTAATAGGTGTTGCATTGAATCTGTAAATTGCTTTGGGTAGTATGGACATTTTGATGATGTTAATTCTTCCGATCCATGAATATGGTATATGTTTCCATTTGTTTGTGTCTTCCTTGATTTCTTTCTTCAGTGTCGTGTAGTTTTCTGCATACAGGACTTTTACCTCCTTGGTTAGGTTTATTCCTAGGTATTTTATTTTTCTTTTTTGCTATAACAAATGAGATTTTTTTTCTTGATTTCTGCTTCTGCTGTTTCATTGTTGGTATACATAAATGCCTGTGATTTCTACATATTTAGTTTGTATACGGCTGTTTGGCAAAATTCATTTATTAGGTCAAGCAGCTTTTTAGCCAAGTCTATAAGATTTTCTATGTACACTATCATGTCATCTGCAAACAATGATAGTTTTGTTTCCTCCTTTCCAATTTGGATGCCTTTTATTTCCTCTTCTTGTCTAATCACTGTGGCTGACTTCTAATACTATATTGAATAGAAGTGGTGAAATTGCACATCCTTGTCTTGTTCCTGATCTTAGTGGAAAAGATTTTAGTTTTTGCCATTGACTATGATGTTGGCTGTAGGTCTCTGATATATGGCCTTTATTATGTTGAGGAATGCTCCCTCTAGTCCCACTTTCCTGAACGTTTTTACAATAAATGGATGTTGTACCTTATCAAATGCTTTTTCCACATGTATTGATACAATCATGTGATTTTTGTCTTTGCTTTTGTTTATGTGATGTATTACATTTATTGATTTGCGAATATTGAACCATCCTTGCATCCCAGGGATGAATTCCACTTGGTCATGGTGTATGATCTTTTTAATGTATTGTTGGATGCGGTTTGCCAGTATTTTGTTGAGGATTTTAGCATGTATATTCATCAGTGATATTGGCCTGAGGTTTTCTTTGTTTGTTGTGTGTTTATCTGGTTTGGTATTAGGATGATGCTGGCTTCATAGAAAGAGTTTGGGAGTCTTCCATCATTTAGGATTTTTTTGAATAGTCTGTGAAGGACAGGGGTTAGCTCCTCTTTAAATGGTTTGTAGAATTCTCCTGTGAAACCACCTGGTCCAGGGCTTTTGTGCGTTGGGAGTTTTTTGATTACTGCTTCTATTTCATCTGCTGTTATTGGTCTGTTCAGGCTTTCTGCTTCTTCTTCATTGAGTTTTGGAAGATTATATTTTTCTAGAAACTTGTCCATTTCACCTAGGTTTTCAAATTTAGTGGCATACAGTTCTTCATAGTAATTTCTTACAACCCTTTGTATTTCTGAGGTGTCAGTTGTAATCTCTCCTCTTTCATTTCTGATTGTGTTTCTTTGGGTCTTCTCTCTTTTTTTGTTGATGAGCCTGCTTAAAGGCTTGTCGATTTTGTTTATCTTTTCAAAGAACCAGCTCCTGGATTCATTGATCCTTAGAATTTTGATTTATGTGTCTATTTCATTTAATTCTGCTCTGATCTTGGTTATTTCCTTCCTTCTACTTGCTCTGGGCTGTTTTTGTTGTTGTTCCTCAAGTTCTTGTAGGCATAGTGTTAAGTTGTTTGTTTGAAATGTTTCTATCTTTTTTAGGTAGGCCCGTATTGCTATGAAGTTCCCTCTGAGGACTACCTTTGCTGTGTCCCATAAGTTTTGTGTTGTTGTGAGTTCATTTTCATTTTTTCCAGAAACTTTTTGATTTCTTCCCTAATTTCATTCTTGACCCATTCATTGTTCAATAGCATGCTATTCAATCTCCATGATTTTGACTGTTTTGGATGTTTCCCCTTGGGGTTAGTTTCTAGTTTCAGTCCCTTTTGGTCAGAGAAAATGCTTGGTATGATTTCAATTTTCTTGAATTTGTTGAGGTTTGTTTTGTGTCCTATCATGTGGTCTATCTTTGAAAATGTTCCACGTGAATTTGAAAAGAATGTGTATTTAGTTTCTTTGTGATGAAGGACTATATATACTATATATATATATATATATATATATATATATATATATATATATATATCAGTTTAATCCACTTCATCTAGAGTATTGTTCAATGCCACAATATATTTGTTGACATTTGGCTTGGACAACCTGTCTATTTTTGACAGTGGTGTGTTAAAATCCCCTACTGTAATTGTATTGCTGTCAATATCTTTCTTGAAGTCCTCTAAGATTTTTTTTTATGTATTTAGGTGCTCCTATGTTGGGTGCATATATATTTACAATATTTATATCTTCTTGGTGGATTCTTCCCATGAGTATTATGAAGAGACCTTCTGGGTCTCTCTTTATGGCCCTTCTTTTGAAGTCTATTTTGTCTGATACGAGTGTTGTTACCCCAGCTTTTTTTTCCTGTCCATTTGCTTGGAAAATTTGTTTCCAGCCCTTCACTTTGAGTCTGTGTAGGTCTTTTGTCCTGAGGTGAGGCTCTTGTAAGCAGCATATGTGTGGGTCATGCTTTCTTATATATTCAGCTATTCTATGTCTTTTGATTGGAGCTTTTAATCCATTTACATTTAAGGTCATTATTAATACGTACTGATTCATTGCCATTTTCGTACCTGTGCTGCTCGCTCGCGCTCTCTCTCTCTCTCTCTCTCTCTGCCTTCCTTTCCTTAAAGCAGTCCCTTTAGCATCTTTTGCAGAACTGGTTTGGTAGAGTTGTATTCTTTTAGACTTCTTTTGTCTGGGAGGCTCCTTATTTGGCCTTCTATCTTGATTGAAAGCCTTGCTGGGTAAAGTAGTCTTGGTTGCAAGCCTTTGGTTCTCACTACTTGGAATATTTCTTGCCATTCTCTTCTAGCTTGGAGCGTTTCCATTGAGATGTCAGCTGCTAGCCTTATTGGGACTCCCTTGTATGTTACTTCCTGTTTCTCCCTTGCTGCCTTTACGATTCTCTCTTTGTCTTGGAATTTTGCTATTTTAATTATGATGTGTTGAAGTGGGTCTCTGGGCCTCTTTGGTTTCCTGTTGATTGGGACTGTGTTTCCTGGATTTGTGTGACTTTTTCTCTCATCAAATAAGGGAAGTTTTCCATCATTACATTTTCAAATAGGTTTCATATCCCTTGCTCTTCTTCTCCTTCTGGAATCCCTATTATATGGATAGTATTACATTTCATATTGTCTTGCATTTCTCTTAATCCCTCTTCATTCTTTCTGAGCCTCTTCCTTTTCTTGCTCTTTCTGAGTGTTTTTTTCTACTTCATCCTCCAACTCACTGATCCGATCTTCTACTTCATCGATTCTGTTTTTCATTCCTTCCACTGTGTTTTTCAGCTCAGAAATTGTGTTCTTCATTTCCTCTTGACCCTTATTGATAGTTTCTATTTCCTTTTTCATGGTGATATAGTTTGCAGTGAGTTCATCATAGCTTCCCCGTAGTTTCTGGTACCTCTTTGAGAGCTCTTGGAGCTTCCTGACAACCATTGCTTTGAACTCAAAATCTGATAGTTGAGTTGCCTCCATTTCATTTAGCATTCTTTCTGGGGCTTCCTCCTTTTCTTTCATTTGGGGATTGTTTCTTTGTGTTCCCATTGTTTGTGAGACTGTTCTTGTCAGCCTCAGCTTCTTAAATTGATCTGTTCTGGCTCCCTGGGTTTATGGTGTGAACTTCTGTGTTATAATACCTGTGAGATTCAGTGGTGTAGTCTCCTTCAGGTATCCTGGTATTCACAGTTTCCACTGTTGCAGCTAGGATCATGGGTGTGTGCTCTGGGTCTTCCATTAAGCCCCCTCCTCTGGTCACAGGGCCGCCGTTTGCAGATCTGCCTCAAGCCCTGGTCCCAGGGCTGCCTCCTGTTGCTCAGGCGCCCCCAGTCCCAGGGTTTCCCCCATCACAGGGCCGCCCCCAGTCTCAGGGCCTCCTGCAGTTGCAGGGCCTCCCGCAGTGATAGGGCTGCCCCTGGTTGCTCGGCCACCCCTGGTCGCAGGGCTGCTCCTGGTCGCAGGGACACCTCCGTTCGCAGAGGCACACCTGGTCATTCAGCCACCCCTGGTTGCAGGGCCATCCCCAGTAGCAGAGCCACCCCCGGTCCTGGTCGCAGGGCTGCTCCTGGTCCCAGAGCTGCCCCCAGGCACGGGGCTTCCTCTGGTCTCTTGGCGGTCCCGAGTCTCAGGTCCTCCTCTGGTCGTAGTGACGCCCCCAGTCACATGGCCGCTTCTGATCTCTCAGCAGCCTCCAGTCACAGACCTTCCTTTTGTTGCTGGTCTGGGTGAATCGCTCTTGGACTCCCGCACAATTCAATCCTCCCTCTGTCCTGGTTGGGTTTTCTTGTTTTTGGTTCTATATTTTTGTAGTCCCTAATCTTGACTGTGAGAGGAGGCACAATGCGTCCAGCTACACCTCCATCTTGGCCGGAAGCTCCCAATTATGATTCTTATTTCATGTACCTTTTCCCTGCCATTCTCCCCCTCCCCCTCCCACTGATAACCCTCCATGAACTCCATTTCTGTGATTCTGTTTGAGTTGTTTGGTTAGTTTTAGTTTTTGTTTTTTAGGTTCTGGTGTTGATACTTATGAGTTTGTTGTAATTTTATTGTTCATAGTTTTTTATCTTCTATTTCTTAGATAAGTCCCCTTAACATTTTATGTAATAAGGGCTTGGTGATGATGAACTCCTTTAACTTAACCTTATCTGGGAAGCACTTTATCTGCCCTTCGATTCTAAATGATAGCTTTGCTGGATAGAGTAATTTTGGTGTAGATCCTTCCCTTTCATGATCTCGAATACTTCTTTCCAGCCCCTTCTTGCCTGTAAGGTTTCTTTTGAGAAATCAGCTGAGAGTCTTATGGGAACTCCTTTGTAGGTAACTCTCTTCTTCTCTCTTGCTGCTTTTAAGATTCTCTTCTTATCTTGGATTTTGGCTAATGTAATTATGATATGCCTTGGTGTGTGCTTCTTTGGATCCAACTTCTTTGGGACTCTGAGCCTCCTGGACTTCCTGGAAGTCTATTTCCTTTGCCAGATTGGGGAAATTCTACTTCATTATTGGTTCAAATAAGTTTTCAATTTCTGCTCTTCCTCTTCTCCTTCTGGCACCCCTATCATTCGGATGTTGGAATGTTTAAAGATGTCCTGGAGGTTCCTAAGCCTCTCCTCATTTTTTTGAATTCTTGTTTTTTCATTCTGTTCTGGTTGAATGTTTCCTTTTTCCTTCTGCTCCAAATCATTGATTTGAGTCTCAGTTTTCTTCTGTTCACTGTTGGTTCCCTGTATATTATTTTTTATTTCACTTTGCATAGCCTTCACTTATTCCTCTATTTTCGGACCATACTCAACCATTTTTTGTGAGCATCCTGATTACCAGTATTTTGAACTGTGCATTTGATTGGTTGTCTATATCTTCATTACTTAGTTCTATCTTTGGAGCTTTGATCTGTTCTTTCATTTGGAATATATATATATATATATATATATATATATATATATATATAGTCTCTGTGTGCCTGTTACATAGTATGGGGTAGACACTTAAATATTCACCATGGCAGGTCAACCCATGTCACTGTGTTGTAGCACTATACGTGGGGGAGTGGTCAGAGAGGGAACAATAATGCTTTCTCGGCTCTTGGCTGGCTTTCAGTCACTTCCCCCACTACTCATAAGCAAATTGGGCCCTTCTGGTGCTGATTCCCGAGTGGGTGGGTTTGTGTATGTTGTAAGACCCTGTGGATCTCTCCATGGAACTCTCCTGTGAAGCTTGGAGTTTCTCCTGCCACCCTAATCCCCATAGATTTTTACAGACAGAAGTTTCAAGGCTTCCTTTTCCCGTGCCTGAACCCTGGGTTACGTGGTCTGTCTTGCTCTGCAGTTGGTCTTGCCAGTTTATGTGCACACAAATGTGGGACTACCCGGCCCCCCAGCAACCCCCCAGCCTCATGTCCTCTCTGCCGCAACTGCCCATCTCTGCCATTCCTATCAGTCTTGATGAATGTTTCTTCCTTAACTCCTTGGTTGTCGAACTTCCATACATTTCGATTTTCTGGCAGTTTGGTTGTTTTTTGTTTTTAAATTTGTTGTTCTCCCTCTTTTGGTTGTGCAAGGAAGGAAAGTGTCTCTACCTATGACTCCATGTTGACCTGAAGTCCCATTTAAGTCTTTTTTTCTATTTTGACTTTATTCTTGTATATGGTATTAAGTTGGTGGTGTAGTTTCATTTTGCTTTTCATGCACTAGTCTAGTTTTCCCAACAACATTTATTGAAGAGACTGTCTTTGCTCCATTGTATGACCATACCTCCTTTTTCAAATATTAATTAACTATAAAGGCATGGGTTTATTTATGGATTCTCTGTTCTGTTCCATTGATCTATATGCCTGTTCATATGCCAGTGCCAGACTGTTTTGATACAGTGCCCTTATAGTATAGTTTGTTATCAGGTATTGTGATCCCTCCAACTTTGTCCTTCTTTCTCATGATTGCTGAGGCTATTCAGGGTCTTTTTTGCTTCCATATACATTTTTGGAATATTTGTTCTAGATCTGTGAAATATGGCATTGGTTTTTTAATAAGAATTGTGCTGAAGCCATAGATTGCTTTGGGTAGTATGGGCATTTTAATAATGTTATTTTTTCAACTTATGAACATAGTATACACTTCCACTTATTTGTATCTTCCTTGGATTCTTTCTTCAGTATTCTGTAGTCTTCAACTTCCTTGGTTAATTTTATTCCTAGGTACCTCAGTTTTTTATTGTTGCAATTGTAAATGGGATTGTTTTCTTAGTTTCTTTTTCATATTGTTCATTATGAATGCTATCAATTTCTGAGTATTGATTTTGTATCTTGCTACTTTGCAAGAGTAGCAAGTTCATTTATTAGGTATAGTAATTTTTTGTTGGTGTCCTTTAGGGTTTTCTATGTACAATATGATGTCATCTGCAAATAATGACAGTTTTACTCCCTCCTTTCAAATTTACATGCCTTTTGTTTCTTTTTCTGATCACAATGGTTAGGACTTTCAGTACTATGTTGAATAAGATTTTTTATTATATTTTATTGATTATGCTATTACAACTCTCCCATTTCTCCCCCATCATTCCCCTCCACCCTGCACACCCCCTCCCAACCACATTCCCCACTTTGGTTCATGTCCATGTGTCATAAGTTCTTTAGCTTCTACATTTCCCACACTATTCTTGCCCTCCCCCTGTCTATTTTCTACCCACCGTCTGTGCTACTTATTCTCTGTACCTTTTCCCCATCTCCTCCTCCCACTCCCCTGTTGCTAACCCTCCATGTGATCTCCATTTCTGTGTTTCTGTTCCTGGTCTAGCTGTTTGCTTAGTTTGCTTTTGTTTTAGGTGTGGTTGTTAATACCTGTGAGTTTGCTGTCTTTTTACTGTTCACATTTTTATCTTCTTTTTCTTAGATAAGTCCCTTTAATATTTCATATAATAAGGGCTTGGTGATGATGAACTCCTTGAACTTGACCTTATCTGAGAAGCACTTTATCTTCCCTTCCATTCTAAATGAAACCTTTGTTGGATAGAGCAATCTTGGATGTAGGTCCTTGCCTTTCATGACTTGGAATACTTCTTTCCAGCTCCTTCTTGCCTGTAAAGTCTCTTTTGAGAAATCAGCTGACAGTCTGATGAGAACTCCTTTGTGGGTGACTGTCCCCTTATCCCTTGCTGCTTCTAGAATTCTCTCCTTCATTTTAATCTTGGCTAATTTAATGATGATGTGCCTTGGTGTGTTCCTCCTTGGGTCCACCTTCTTTGGGACTCTCTGAGCTTCCTGGACTTCTTGGTAGTCTATTTCCTTTGCCAGATTGGGGAAGTTCTCCTTTATTATTTGTTCAAATAAGTTTTCCACTTGTTGCTCTTCCTCTTCCCCTTCTGGTACCCCTATAATTCGGATGTTGGGATGTTTAAAGATTTGCTGGAATTTCCTAATCCTCTGCTCATTTTTTTGAATTCTTGTTTCTTCCTTCTTTTCTGTTTGGTTGTTTCTTTCCTCCTTCTTGTCCACTCCATTGATTTGAGTCCCAGTTTTCCTCCCAACTCTATTGGTTCCCTGTGCATTTTCCTTCATTTCATTTAGTGTAGCCTTCATTTGTTCATGTAATTTGCAACCAAAATCAACCAATTCTGTGAGCATCCTGATCACGAGTGCTTTGAACTGTGCATCTGACAGGCTGGCTATCTCTTGGTTGCTTAGATGAATTGGTTCTGGGTCTTTGATCTGTTCTCCCATTTGAGTTATTTTTGGATTTTTTTTTTTTTTTGGTCTCTTTGTGGCTGTTACATAGTGAGGGGCGGAGCCTTAGGTGTTCCCTAGGGTGGGGCAGCCCAGTGGCTGGGTTATGATGCTGTATGTGGGTCGGGGTCTCAGTGTTTTTATGTTTTGTTTCCCAGGCACTGGGTCCCGGGGTTGTGAGTTCTGTCTTGTTCCCCATTTTTGTCAGGATTATCCAGGCATGAATGTGGACCTCCTGGTCAGCCACCTGCCTAGCGCCTGCAGCCTGCCAGCCACCACTTGTGTGCCTGCGGCCTGCCAGCTGCCACCTGCAGGTCTGGTTTACCAGCAGCTGCCTTCGCACCTGGGTCGCCAACTTCCCCTTCCTCCTGCCACGACTCCGCCCCTCTTACCATTCTGGATGAAGGGTTGTCAGACCTCAGTACAGTTCAATTTTCTCTCTGTTCTGGTTGTTTTCTTGTTTCTGAATCCTGTTGTCCTTAATTTTGGTTGTGCGAGGAGGCACAGTGTGTCCACCTACACCTCCATCTTGTCCGGAAGTCTAAGATTTTTTTTTAGATTTTTCTATCTTCTTGAGGTATGTCTTTAATGCTATAAACTTCCCTCTCAGGAATGCTTTTGTTGTTTTCCATAGATTTGGGGTTTTATGTATTCATTTTCATTTATTTCCAGGTTATTTTTTATTTCTTACTTGATCTCTTTGATAATCCATTCATTATTTAATAACATGCTATTTAGCCTCTATGTGTTTGAAGGTTTTTGAGTATTTTTATTGAGATTGATTTCTAGTTTCATGCTATTGTGATCCAAGAAAGTGCCTGATATGATTTCAGTGTCATTTGTTAAGACTTATTTTGTGTCCTACCATGTGGTCTACCTTTGAGAATGATTCATGTGCACTTGAGAAACATGGGTATTGTGCCTCTTTGGGATGAAATGTTCTGTAAATATCAGTTAAATCCATTTGATCTAGTGTGTCATTTAATGATGCTGTTTCCTTCTTATTTTATTTTATTTTTTTTGTCTAGAAGATCTATCCATTGATGACATTGGGGTGTTAAAATCCTCTACCATGACTGTGTTGCTGTCAATCTCTTCCTTAAAATCCACCAATATTTTCTTCATATATTTATGTGCTCCTTTATTGGTTAAATATATATTTACAAGGGTTATAGCATATTGTTGGATTGATCCCTTTAGTACTATGTAATGACCTTCTTTGTCTGTTGTTATGTCCTTTGTTTTGAAATCTATTTTGTCAGATCTATGTATTGCTACTACAGCTTTTTGTTTGTTTGTTTGTTTCCATTTGCAGGGAATATTCTCCATCCCTTCACTTTCAGACTGTGGAAATCTTTGATTTTAAGGTAGATCTCTTGTAGGTAGTATATATAAGGGTCATATGTTCTTAGCCATTCATCTAATCTATGTCTTTTGATTGGAGCATTTAGTCCATTTACACTTAAGAATATAATGGATAGTTACTTATTTATCACCATTTTTTGTTCTATGTTCCTCTCTCTACTGCTTTCTTCTTCATAAAGCAGGCCCTTTAACAATGCTGATTGGTGGTAATGAACTCCTTTAGCCTCTTTTTTTTTTTTCTCTTGGACTGTCTTTTTTTTTTTTTTCACCTTCAATTTTAAATATAGCCTTGCTGGGTAGAGTATTTTTGGTTACATGTC
>PVKU01009562.1:0-23460 GCA_004027475.1 Anoura caudifer | reverse complement strand
TACTTCTGATACCCCTATGATTTGAATATTGTTACACTTGATGTTGTCCCAGAGATCACTTAGATTTTTCTTGTTTTACATCTTTTTAAAAAGATTTTATTTATTTATTTATTTTTAGAGAGAGGGGAAAGGAGGAGAAAGAGAGGGAGAGAATCATCGATGTGTGGTTGCCTATTGTGCTCCCTACTGGGGACCTGGCCCACAACCCAGGCATGTGCCCTGACTGGGAATTGAACCAGTGACTCTTTGGTTCGCAGGTCAGCACTCAATCCACTGAGCCACACCAGCAGGGCTTGTTTTATATCTTAAGTCTCTTTTTCATTTTGTCTTTGGGTAGATACCGTTATCTTGCACTCTAATTTTCTGATTTTATTCTCTGCTTCATCTAACCTGCTGTTGATTCCTTCTAGTGAATTCTTCATTTTAGATATTGTAATCTTCATTTCTGGTTCTTGTTTATGGTTTCTATATCCTTTTTAAATGGGTATTGTCTCTTTGTTTAAGTTCTCACTGAGATCATCTCTTCCTCCCCTAAGGGTCTTGAGCATTCTTATAACCATTATTTTAAACTGTGTATCTGGTATGTGGGTTGCTTCCATTTCATCTATTTCTGTTAATTTTTTTCTGGGGATTTCTGTTTTACTTTTTATTCCTTAAAGATTTTATTTATTTATTTTTAGAGAGAGGGGAAGGAGAAAGAGAGGGAGAAAAACATCAATGTGTGGTTGCCTTTCATGTGTCTTCAACTGGGGACCTGGCCCCCAACCCAGGCCTTGACTGGGAATCGGACTCGTAACACTTTGGTTCACAGGCCTGTGCTCAGTCCACTGAGCTACACCAGCTAGGGCTTCTGTTTTTCTTTTGTTTGGGACATTTTTGTTTGTCTTCACATTTGTTTCCTGTGTGTTTGGTAGGTGTGTTATGTCTTCCCCCAAAATGTGCAATGCTTCACAAAGTTGCATGTCATCCTTGTGTAGGGACTATGCTAATCATCTTGGTATTGTTTTATTTTGTATATATATATATACATACATATACAATTTAGTATATTTGCTGCCGAAGTGAGCACCAGATGCCTTTTTAATAAGAGCAAGTCTGGATGAAGAAACTGACAAATTATTCAATAATTAGAATATTTCATACCCTTTGGCATGCAACCTTCAGTGGAAGGCTTCTGCCTTCCTGATAAAGGACAAAGTGGTATCCAGAACTCTCACCCTTTCTGCCCATGCTCTCCTTTGAATCCTGTTTGATGTTTCTATGACTGACTTGTTAAACTTTACTCTCTTTCTCTTTGCTTCATTAAATGCACTGTGTTGCAGTGGTTTTTCCTGTTTCTTGGCATTTCAACACCCCAGATTTTTATGCCCTAACCTCTTCCTGCCACCACCACATTTCAAACACTTTCTGTCTACCCATAAGCCCTCCCTTTATCGAATTACTGATTTGTTTTTCTTCAGCCATAGACACTTTGCCAATACCATCCTGCCCCCTACATGCCAAAAGGAAAGAAGGCAGCATCACTGTCCACTCCTTTACCCAACTTATTTTCTTATGTCTCAGTCCTCATTGCTTCATTTCATCATGGGGGCAATTGAAGATAGAGAAATGCTTCTCCAAAGCAGACTTTCAGACACAGTGAGTCTTTCTTTATATATATATATAATTTATACAGCTGTGTGCCAGGTATTGCACCACTATCTTAGTATGCATTATCTCATATAACCCCATTCACAACTTTATAAGGTAGGTACAGTTAAAATCCCCTTTCACAGAGGAGGAAACTGAAGTTCAGAACAGCTAGGAGACTTGCACATTCTCATCCTGCCAGTGAGTAGCAGAGTAGATCTGTCTGTCTGGCCCCAGGTCCTGAGTGGTTAAACAGAGTATTCTGCTGTAAAGGGTTCCCAATAGTGAAGGCTCTGTTATACCAAGGGTGAGTATTTGAAGCAACAGATTTTCTTAGGAGTGAAGAGACAGGGCCCTGAAGAGTCTGAGTAACTTCAAACACCAGGACTCTGTTTTAATGGCAGAGTAGTTGCCAGAGCTATTATGTGTCATTGCAGAGGTGAGGCTAGGGAACTAGTTTTGATTCTTGAAAATTGATAGTTGAGTAAACCTGTAACATTGGCATTGAGAAGTAAATTCCTGATATCATTGTTTAATAGATCATGGGGATGTGAAGCATACTTGTTATTTTACTCCTTCCACTCCAGTCAGGAAACTGGTACCAAGAGTATATAGATGATCAGAGTTTGGGAGTGACCTTCTGAATGTTCTGAACTAAAAGGGAATTGTAAAGGGGGAGATAGCCAGGAGGAAGGCCCAGAATAGTGTGAACAACAATCTTGTTGGCTTGGATTCATTGGTTTCCAACTGACCCAAGTCCTTCTTGTCTGATTCTCATTAACAAGCTTGCAGCATGTAGCAAGGAATATTTGGCATTCTCCAATATAGAATCATTGAACTAGGACTGATATGACTCAAACTTCTGAGAACAATAAATCCATACATAGAGAGTTTCAAAATATACCCATGGGACTGAGGTTATCCTCAAGCCTTAACCTAATAACCCATTTGAAAGAGCCCCAGAGTTTCACTTTGAATATAGCATATGGATCAATTTAAAATTCCTGCATAAAAGTATTTTCCTTTCTTTGGCTGTTTTCTGGAAAGAGCTTGTGTTGGCTATACTTTCTCTAAAAACCTCTTTTGAGTTATAGCCTTCAGATGAAGACTTTTATCCATTTTCTGAAGTGTCTGTCCTCTTTAGTGTCAGTTCTAGTTATAACAGTCTATAGGCATCATGGTCCTGGAAGGCCTTAGTCACTTGCTCCATGTCTAACCCTGGACAAGTCATTTTACCTCTCTAGGCCTCAGCTATTATGATCCCGATTCACCCTTTTCCATGAAGATATTAGAGCAATTAAATTATTGAAAAGAAATGGTTCAAGATATATGATTGTGATTGTCTTCAGGTATTATCTGGCAAAATAACTGTGTTAGAGAAAAAAAAGAAATTAATATAAGGTTAAAGGGCCAGGAGCTAGAATCATTTGCTTGAATTCAAATCCCTATTCTATCTCCTACTAGCTAAGTGATTGTGGAAAGTTTGTTAACAACCTAATATCCTAGCTCTGTAACTTGGAAAAAGTAATAATTGTACCTATTTAATAGAGTTATGGTATGGAATCAAAGAAAATGCATGTCAAGGGTCTGCTTTATAGTTGCTGCCCAATAAATGGCAGTTATTTTTTTATTATTCTGAGTGCATGAAGCTCTGTGGAGAGGTGTAAGTGCCCAGGCATTTTGGACAAGTCACTTAGTCTCTTTAAACTTCAGTGTTTTCACTTGTGCAATAGGACTACTAATAGTAGCTACCTCTTAGGGATTTTTGAGGACTAAAGAAGATAATTCCTGCAAAGTTCTGAGCATACTGCCTGTTACATAAAAGAGCTCCAACCTCAGTGACCGTGTAGGCTCACTGGCAGAGGTGTCCAGCCCATGGCCTGTGGGCCTCATGCGGCTCAGGCGTGCAGCCCAACACAAAATTGTAAATTTACTTAAAATCGTTTTTTTGCTGATCAGTTTTCATTACTATTTGTGTATTTAATGTGTGGCCCAAGACAGCTCTTCTTCCAGTGTGACCCAGAGACACCAAAAGGTTGGACAACCCTGGGTAGACCCTTTGGTCTCTGACTTCTTAGTATTTGGGCCACCTTGCCCAGCTCCCACCCCAGGAGAAATTTATGATGCCTGTGATATATACGTTGTTTGGGGTAAGAAGAGAAGTGCTTTTTTTCTTTTTTTTTTGCATGGTGGCCTCCTGAGACTGAGACGGCTTCCTGCAAAAGCACAGCACAGTGTGACATGACATGCTTCTAGAGAGCAGCTGACTCCTAGGAGTAAAACCAGTTCACAAAGTAACAAAACTGGGGACAAAGCAGACCCTGCTTAGCAACTCCCATAGGAGCCTGGCCTCATGCAACAAAAAGTTCTGTTAGTGGCTTCTCTTACACCTTCTCTGGCAACCCTGCCAGCTATGTATTCCCTTCTGGCATTCCTCCAAGACAACAGGCCAGGGAGCCCTGCATCTCCTCCCCAAGTAATACATCAAGTAAGGCAACTGTATGCTACCATAGTGACAATTCCTACCTAATCAATAGAGCTGGGACTTGTGCCCTGGTGACCAGGCCTGTCTTGAGGGGAGCCACCTCTCAGGGCATCACTTGCCTCAGCATGGTGACAAGGCAGCCTGGCCTGCCCACTATGGGCTGTGTCTTTCTCTATATGTTAGTCCCTACCTCTGAGGCCCCAGACTAACAATTTCAGGCATATGCTGCTCTCATTGCATTTTCTAATTTCTTTGCCTTAGTTCAACCCTTATTATTTCTTCCCTGAACTATTCAATATTATCATTGCTGCTGCTGTTGATGCTACTGATAATGGTAATAATGGCTGACATTTGAGTGCTTATTATGTTCTAGGCACTTTGCTAAGCATTTACATCTATTATCTCATTTAATAGTCACAACAATCCTGGGAAGTAGGCACTATGAATATTTCCATTTTACAGAGGAGGAATAGTAATAGTTAACATTTATTGAGTGCTTACCATGTGCTAGGCACTATGCTAAGTGCCTAATATTTACTTTCTCATTTATCCTCATAATACTTTATGTGATATCTGTCATTCTTGAGTAGTTAGGGTCAAATGGGAACCTGGACACCGGTGGAATGTTTAGGAAGGGTTGTATGACTCAAGAGGACTTTTGATGCATTTTGACAATTAGTCCTTCCTTACCACCCCATCCACTTTCCCACCAGCTGCTTGTGTACAGTAGACATTGCTCATTCTGAACCTTGATAGGGCCCTGGCCCTGGCCCTGTCTGGAGATAAGAGGACCATGTTAACACTAACTGCTTACAGCAAATGAGGAGTGGTGCATCCTACCCATTCTGGGATGTTTTGGTATAGCTAGGTTTAGGCTAGGGTAGCAGCTTACTGGAAGTTACCAAATAAAGGTCATACTTCTTAGCCTGGAGTTTTAGGCTTTTTAACATATGACTATAAATGACTATAACATACATTTCAATGGTGTCTACTTAACACAGACCCAGTCCTTCAGCCACTGCTACCCCCACCCCAAGAACACAGTTTACACACAAATACCCATCTCCATGACTTTTCTCAGCTCTCCTACTAGCACTTCTTCAAAAGTCCTTCTCAGACCATATCACTTCTTTATCTCTTTATTATTTCATCATTTCATCCCAAGGACACATATTGAGCATCTATTATACACTAGATGCCATTCTATGCACTTAGATTATGAATACAAGCAAAGCAGGTATAGGCCCTGCCCTGATGGAGCTCATGGTATAGTGGAAGAGGCAGACATTAAACAAATAAAGCCAGACATATATAATTATAAGTTCTAACAAGTGCTGTGAAGGAAATGAACAGGATGGTATTAGACACAATAACTAAGGAGACTTAACTTAGATTGGGGAGAATCAAGAAAGGCCTTTTTCAGGAAAGCTACATTTAGGCTGAGACCTGAAAGATGAATAAATATTAACAACTAACATTCCATACAGAGGAAACAACTTGTACAGATACCATGAAATAGAAGCTTGGCCTATTCAAGCAACTAAAAGAGGCAGTGAATCAGGGAGAAGGTGGTATTTAGTGAGGTTGGAGACAATGCAGTGTGTTGCACGCCACAGTTATGAGTTCTCTCCCTATGTTGAGTGCAGTCGGAAGTCACTGACATGTTTAAGTGAGGGATTAAATTAATCTAATTCATATTTTTACACTAGTATTCTGGCCACTTTACAAAATAGGACTGGAGAGTAACAAGAAGAGAGAGAGAGGCAAGATAGGACACCAGGACAGTAGTCCAGGAAAAGAGATGCTGGTGACCTAGACTAGGGGGTTGCAGTGGACTTAGAGTGAAGCAAGCAGGTTTAGGATACATTTCAGAGCTAGAGCCAAAAAGTATTTGCTAATGGACTAGATATTGGCACTGACGGGAAGGAGCAATCAAGGAAGACTTCCATGTGTCCGGCTTAAGCAAGGTAGATGGCATTACAACTGATGGACATGGTGGGGGTATCATTAAGGAGATTTTGAGTTTAGCTGCACTGTGCCACATTTGGTTTATAACACTCATTTAGCATACATTCTATACTACTTTGTTTTGGTAATAGTTAACAGGACTGTATTTGTTGTTCCAAAGTAGGTTTTAACCTCTTTGAAAACACTATGTCTTACTTATGTCTGTATTTTCCAAAGAACTGAACACATGATGTATTGAAGACTGAATGATCAATTAAAGGAAGGAACTCCTTTCTCTTTCAACTTTACTCTTCTCATTAAAGTATCAGACATGACTCTGGATTAAGCGCTTTTTTTAATGAGACTTTTGAAGAGATATGCGCTTTGATATAGCCTTAGAACTGTATTCAATCATTAATCACCTTTGAACAATTGCTGCTGTGTCAGCATGATACATAGGGCACACCTAACCTTGGTCCTCAGAACATCCTTTAACAATGCAATAAAGGCCATCTATTCACAGAAGAATGGCCTCGTGGTTGTGTGCAGGTTAGCTCAGAGAGGGCAGAACAGAAGACTAGAAGTAGCCTAAGGGCCTCAGTTGTTCAGTCAGATGTGGGCTTTTGAGGCCATGGGTTTCAGCATGTGCTGTCTGAAAGCACATACCATGAATAGCATGCTACAGAATCTTAGATTCAGTCACAAAATAGACCACATATAGTGGGATTCCCATGTCCAAACAAGACAAAACAAAGAGGAGGTACTCTATTGCCATTTTTATGTGATTCTTGCTGAAGTTCTACACTGACTCATCTGATCTTGAAGTTCTGAGGTAAGAAACCAGGAGCCTGCATTTGTACAAGCATTCCAAGAAATTCTCATGTAGGTTACCCACCCATATATCACACTTTGAGATGTCCTGGCTTAAGGCCGGTAAAGCTAGCTAATTGGGTACAACTCAGCCTATCCCTGCTACCTCCTTAGGAAATAGTTCAGTTATTTTCAGTAACCCCAGGAATTTTACACACAGTTGTGCACATGCATGGACACCCAGAAGGATCACTAAAAAAAGAGATGTAACAGTCTGACCACAATAGTAGGAAGGGCCAGGAGGCAAGAATTCATAACATTTCAGCTGTGCATGGGAACTGACTGGCAATTCAGCTGCATTTTAGGGATGGTCTCAAGGGGTCACTGTCTGATGAGCTACTCTACAGAGGCAGAACCCTTAGTTCCCAGAAACTTCTGAGGTTGCATTGCAAAGAGGAGCTGAATTGGTCCTTGCCCTGTACTCTAGCATTCAATCAGGGGTATTGGAGAGGAATGTGTATATTTAACATCTCCATGGGATTAAGGGTACTTTGAGTAGTTCCTGCCTCCAGGTTCACACTACAGTGATCCTGGAGGGACTTGATCCTGGTCTAGTCAGCCCAGATTGCTACCTCACCAAAACTTGCTCTCCATCCCTGCTGCAATAGTCTGGACATCACAGAAATAATCTTTCTCCAAGTGTCCATGGGTTTAACTGTAAGCAGCTCCATCATCAATGCTTTCCACTTCTCTTGCCTTCTACCTCTTCTCTTGGAGACCTGAGGCTGAACTGGTCATTAATTGTAGAACACACAGCCTGTAGCAATGAGCATCTAGGGGTCCATTATACTCCCTGTCTTCTAAGGCCACCAAAAGAAACTCACAGGCAATCATATCTCCACTCCCACCCCTGTGGAACTGGTTGTACCTTCTGAATTCCCTAAATCTAAAATTGGCCCTTGGTGGTAACCTGTACCTCCCCAGTTTGTTTCAACTCTGGGACAACCTCACTCTCAATGATTTTATTCCAAAAGGGGTCTACTCAGAATTTTGAGACATCTTAACTCCTATTAGTGCTTTTCCATCTGTGTTATCCTCTGTCACTACCCCAAATGTAAGCTCCTTTTCTCTCCTGGGATATTTCATCACTGTACATGTTTGTGTTTTCTCTTTATGCTCTATCCACTCTCCCAGGCCATTCATCTGTGCCCTTTGAGACTCATGTTGCACTTCAACAAACTCCCCTGGCCCTTGTCCTCTTGCAGTGTCTTCTACCTAGCACATCACAGCACTGGGTACACAGTAGCATTATCTGGGCAGCTTTTTAACAAGGTCTGAAGCCTGGACTATATTGCAAGAAATTCTGATTCAGTTGGCCTGAAGTGGACCCTGGGCTTCTATACTTTTGAAGAACCACCCCACATGATGCAAATGTGCAGCCAAGTTTACAAATCACTGATGACAGCTTGTCTTAACTGACACAATTCTCTTACAGTTTCTATTTATTTATTTTTTGTTGAATTGATTGGGATGACAGTGGTTAACAAAATTATATAGGTTTCAGGTATACAGTTCTATAATACATAATCTGTATATTGTATTGTGTGTTTATCACCCCAAGTTGAGTCTCCTTCCATCACCATTTATTCCCCCTTTACCTTTTTCTACCTCCTATTATCCCCTTCCAGTTCTCTCATACTTTTATGAGGTGTAGGCTTGCTCATTCTCCTGAGTTTTACATACCACAGAGGTGAAACAAGACATCCACACAATCTTATTCCCTGGCATAATTTTCAGGCCTTTTGTGTCCATGAAAAAAACAGGTAAAATTAAATACAACCCAGATTTTAAAAAGTATATATTTTATTGATTATGCTATTACAGTTGTCCCATTTTCCCCCATCAGTCCCCTCTACCCTGCGCACCTCCTCCCACCCAAATTCTCCCCCTTTAGTTCATGTCCATGTGTCATAAGTTCTTTAGCTTCTACCTTTTCCACACTATTCTTGCCCTCCCCCTGTCTTATTTTCTACCCACTGTCTATGCCACTTATTCTCTGTACCTTTTCCCCCTCTCTCCTCCTCCCACTCCCCTGTTGCTAACCCTCCATGTGATCTCCATTTCTGTGTTTCTGCTCCTGTTCTCATTGTTTGCTTAGTTTGCTTTTGTTTTAGGTATGGTTGTTAATATCTGTGAGTTTGCTGTCTTTTTACTGTTCTATTTTTTATCTTCTTTTTCTTAGATGAGTTCCTTTAACATTTCATATAATAAGGGCTTGGTGATGATGAACTCCTTTAACTTGACATTATCTGAGAAGCACTTTATCTGCCCTTCCATTCTAAATGAAACCTTTGTTGGATAGAGCAGTCTTGGATGTAGGTCCTTGACTTTCATGACTTAAAATACCTCTTTCCAGCCCCTTCTTGCCTGGAAGGTCTCTTGAGAAATCAGCTGACAGTCTGATGGGAACTCCTTTGTGGGTGACTGTCCCCTTATCCCTTGCTGCTTCTAGAATTTTCTCCTTCATTTTAATATTGGCTAATGTAATGATGATGTGCCTTGGTGTGTTCCTCCTTGGGGCCACCTTCTTTGGGACTCTCTGAGATTCCTGGACTTCTTGGTAGTCTATTTCCTTTGCCAGATTGGGGAAGTTCTCCTTTATTATTTATTCAAATAAGTTTTCCACTTGTTGCTCTTCTTCTTCCCCTTCTGGTACCCCTATAATTCAGATGTTGGGATGTTTAAAGATGTCCTGGAGGTTCCTAATCCTCTGCTCATTTTTTTGAATTCTTGTTTCTTCCTTCTTTTCTGTTTGGTTTTTTCTTTCCTCCTTCTGGTCCACTCCATTGATTTGAGTCCCAGTTTTCCTCCCATCTCTATTAGTTCCCTGTGCATTTTCCTTCATTTCACTTATTGTAGCCTTCATTTGTTCAACTAATTTGTGAGCAAAATCAACCAATTCTATGAGCATCCTGAGCACCAGGGCTTTGAACTGTGCATCTGATAGGTTGGCTATCTCTTGGTTGCTTAGATGAATTGGTTCTGGGGCTGTGATCTGTTCTCCCATTTGAGCCATTTTATTTTTTGCTCTGGTCTCTGCTGTTACGTAGTGAGGGGCAGAGCCTTAGGTATTGCCTAGGGTGGAGCCGCCCAGTGGCTGGGTAGTAACACTGTATGTGGGGGCGGAGTCTGAGAGGGAACAATGGCGTTTGCTACACTCTCTCTCAGATTCCAGTCCCTACCGCTGCTTCCCCTTTGCCTGGATTATCTGTGCGCAAATGTGGACCACCTGGTCAGCCAGCTGCCTTGCGCAGCCTCACTGGGTCTGCACTATTGCCACCCCATGCTCGGGGTCCACTAGCCGCTGCCTGTGTGCCTGGGGTCTGCTAGCTGCCACCTGCATGCCTGGGTTCTGCCAGCCACTGCTGCCTGTGGGCCCGGGTCTGCCAAACTCCACTTTTTCCTGCCGTGACTGTGCCCCTCTTACCTGTCTGGATGAATGGTTGTTGGACTTCCATACAGTTCAATTTTCTATCAGTTCTGGTTGTTTTCTTGTTTCTTAATCTTTGTTGTCCTTAATTTTGGTTGTGTGAGGAGGCACTGTGTGTCCACCTATTCCTCTATCTTGGCCGGTAGTCCCAAACCAGATTTTTTGCTTATTGTTTTAAAATAGTTTGTTTTAAAAATGAAATTAAATAAAATTAAATCAGTGCTCCTTTGAGGCACATGCTATTTATACCACCCTCTATTCTTTTTTCAACTCTTGTTCTCCTTATTCACCTACACTTTTCCTGGACTTATAATACCTATTTTATCATTTTCCTCTCCAACCAAAGTCCTACTCTTATCCTGGATGACTTTAGTGCCCCTAGTTTAATTCATCCAACATCCTAGGATACTTATGATTCCATCATTCCTTTAACAAATATTTATGGATTATCTGCTATGTACAAGGCACTGTTATAGTGGTGATACAAGGGATATAGTAGTGAACAAATGAAGAAAAGTCCCAGCCTTCAAGAAGCTTGTGATTAGGAGTTCAGGAGGGAAGGAAACAATCAACCACTCAGTGAATAAATAGATAAGAATAATACATGGAATGCCAGATGGTAATAAATATAAGAAAATATTGAAGCAGGAGACAGGGAATTTTGGGAGAGGGGAATCAACTTTATACATGAGAGAAGGGATTACAACAAGGGTAGCCTTCACTGAGCTGATAATATTTGAGCAAAGACCTGGAGGAAGTCAGGGAGCTACGATGTAAGTATCTTGTGGGAGAGCATTATAGGCAGATGTAACAGCAAGTGCAAATGTCCTGAGACAGGATTGTACCTGGGTGGGAGGAAGCAGTATGACTGAAGATAAATTAGTGAGAGGAGAGTAGATGAGGCCAGGGAGACAACATGGGGCCAGGTGTTGTTTGTCCTTAAAGGAAATTGTAAGAACTTTGGTTCTTAATCTGAATGAAATAGTGAGCCACTGGAGGGGAGGGTTCTGACTAGAGAATGAGATGGTGTCTGACTTATATTTGAAGTTTCTCAGACCTCATTTATTTCCACTCATTTTCATCTCTATTCCACTTCGACTATCTGTCCCCATTGCCAACACTTGTATTTTGTCATTGTTCCAAACCACTGAAATCTGAAACTTAAGTATTGTGATCACAAGAAGCTTACACATCCAGCTTCATTCTAATTATACTTTTTCTCTCATCTCCTAGTGTACTCGGGTGTTCATGGATATCAGTTCTCCTGGCTTATCTTCTTTCTCTCTGCCTCCTAAATCCTATATTGCATGTCTTCCACCAATTCTCATGTGCCAATTTTCTTGTCTGGTTATTCTTATACTGCAGTAGTTAATCAAAGTCCAAACAACAGATTATTTCAGTGCATCATGGTCTTAGCTGTTTATTAGAATCACCTGGGACACTTTAAAATATGCTCCTTAAGTGAACCAGAGTGAGACCTCATGAATGAATCCAGTGACTGCCTCTTTTCTTTCTATACCTTCTTTCTATACCTCCACACCTTGGCATGAAACCAATCTCAATTTTTCCCTTAAAACAACTTGGACATGTTACAAAGTGATCTTCGTGAGCTACATCTCACATTCCTCTCAGTGGTTTACTGAAACTTTCCCACTCTCATCCAGCCTCCAAAAACACTTCTGTCCTTGTCTCTCTTAGAAGATGGCTTCAGAACTTTTGGTTCAAGATGGAGGCATAGGTAAATGCACTGTGCCTCCTCATGCAACCAAAAGAAGGACAACTACAAATTTAAAAACAAAATCAACCAGAACTGACAGGAAAATCTAACTGTATGGAAGTTTGACAACCAAGGAGATAAAGAAAAACATTCATCCAGACCAGTAGGAGGTGCAGAGATGGGCATTCGGGTGGAGAGGACCTGGGCAAGGCAGCTGCTAGAGGACCAGGTGAGGCGGCAGCTTGTGGACGGGCAGTCCCACATTCCTGTGCAGATAAACTGGGAGGAACAAGTGAAGTGAGACAGACCACACAACCCAGGGTTCCAATATGGGGAAATAAATCCTCAAACCTCTTATTGAAAACACCTGTGGGGGTTGAGGTTGCATTGGGAGAAAATCCCAGCCTCACAGGAGAGTTCCTAGGAGAGACCCACAAGGTCCTAGAATGTATACAAACCTACTGACCCAGGAATCAGCACCAGAAGGACCCAATTTGATTATAGGTAGCAGGGGAGGTGACTGAAAACTGGCGGAGAGGTGAGCAAGTGGCACTGTTCCCTCTCAGATCCATCCCCCACATACAGTGATGTGGGTTGTCCCACCCTGGTAAACAACTAAGGCTCTGCCCCTTACTATGTAACAGGCACACCCAGACAAAAAAAAAAGTGGCCCAAATGAAAGAACAAATCAAAGGTCCAGAAAAATACAAATATAGTTTTTTGTTGGTGTTGTTGTTGCTTCAAAGAACTTTTTTTTGAATTTTATTCTACATTTCCATTACCGTTTAGTCCTCTTATAACCCCTCCCCCTTGTAATCCCCCAATGTTGTCCATGTTTGTGGAGGGGCTCTGCCCGCAGCGCCCCATCTATCCATCATGGATGAGAATAAAACTACCAAGACATGATCTGCTTGGGGAGGAGAGGTGGCCAATCTCTCAAAGGAGAAGGGCCAAGAGCCTCTTCCTCAATGGCTTTTACTAGGTTCATAATACACAGGAACACAGGTAAAGCCCATCAATCAATGTCAGGTGGCAAGGATCAAACAAGGAATAACATTTCAAAGAAATCTGAGGGCTTAATCTGAGTCAGTGTCTGTCAGGTAAGGTGGTTGCAAAAAACTTTGGAAGACATACTCATTTCCTACTCAGAACTTATCATTTAAATGAGAGCACTCTTAGCAAAGCAGGTTTCACAGGACTTTATGAATTCTTTCTTATGCTGGATCACAGGGGAGCCATTCTGGCCATCACAGGGCTGCACTGCCCTCGGTCATAGTTTCAGGCTTAAGTGGATTAGAGCCAGGAAGCAAGAGATAAGGAAGACTTCTCCCAGATGGAAATGAGGACTCAAGCTATGTCAGAATAGCTGGGGGGTGAGGGTCTGTCATGCCCTCTTTGCTGCAGCCCCCTGAGTCCTTCCATGAGGGCCTTCCATGGTCGTGCCTGGCTTGGGTTTCCCCTCCCTTGAGAGGTCTTACCCGTCATTGGCTAACTGACCAAGCATTGGAGGCCAAAGATGGATGAAGCAGAAGTGGCGCTCCTGCCAGGGAGATAAGATTTGTCTCCTTAGTGGCTCAGGTCCTCATGACAGAACAGACCCAGATGAAGCAGGTCTCCTGGTCTCTTACTCAGCCTAGCCATGGGGTGGGGGTGACAGGTCCTGAAACCAGGTGGAATGGTTCCTAACACATGTTCATTAGTCCTTTTATTGTTTTTGCTCAATCCCTCTACCCCTAATACCCTCCTTAGCTGTCATCCTGCTCTCTAGCTATGAGTGTGTTGCTAGTTTGTTATCTCAGTTTGTTCATTATATTCCACATAAGAGTGAAATCATATGGTATTTGTCTTTCTCTGACTGGCTTATTTCATTTGGCATATTCTTCACTCCTTATTTCACTTCTAACTTCAGGGGCATTCTTGTTGCCAGTTTGTACCTGAGGGAGCTGCAGAATGCCTAGAAAGCCCCTAGGGCACCTTCTGGTAGGTCAAAGACCACTGCAAAGGATAAACTGACTGGTACTGGGCACATAGTGGGAAAGGGTTGATGGGAAACTTGATATGGAAGATGATGTCTGGGTTGCCTCTAGGCACATGTGAACTATATTGTAAGCTCAGGGATCATTGTTTGAGACTTTTGAGATATCCATAAACAACCCTGTAACTCTGACACCAGCATCTTTCTGACTCCATCCCCTCTAGCGAGTATCAACCCTGTTCTAGATGTGTTCCCTGCTACACTTGATGCACTAAGATCTCATCTTCCAGGGTCCAGGTGCATTCAGATGTCCTTCTAGATAACCTATGATGAATCGTACTAATATGGCATAGAGAGGGAAGGTAAGGGGCTCATATTAATGATATGGCTAGATTTGTACCTTTTCTGGTAGGTGGGTAAAAGCCAATAGACTGGTCTTGGAATTCTATGCCTCACCTCTGGTCAGCAGCAGGCCAGGACTCTTAAGGCAAATGCAAGAAAATCTTGGTACCCACCACTTGTCGGAAGGGGTCTGGAAGTGAATAGTGCCTACTGCCCACTCTGCGGTTTTCTGTTTCCA
The DNA here is from genome assembly GCA_004027475.1 of Anoura caudifer. Lineage (NCBI taxonomy): Eukaryota > Metazoa > Chordata > Mammalia > Chiroptera > Phyllostomidae > Anoura > Anoura caudifer. The sequence goes on along the minus strand of PVKU01009562.1, from coordinate 8,827 downwards.
GAAGAAACACAATGATGGTCAAGAGAACTGGATGAAAAGCTATAGAAGTCACTTGTATTCTGGAAGTCATTACTCTAGACCTCATTTCTCCCACACCCACCAAGCACATAAACTCTCTTGCTTTTCTCCTTTTGTCCTTCTCAAAGTCATTCCTTGACTCCCCTTTCTGGTTTAGACCCATGTGGATTAGAAACTTCATTCTGGACTACCTTCATGGCTCTGACCTGGAATTCCCTTAGGCCAGTGCTTCAAATAACTTCCCCTGGATTCCATTCAGTGCAATAGTAACAATGGGAAAGAATAAAACCAGGATGAGAAGAGGAGTAGTTAACAATTATTGAGCTATTACTAAGTATTACACATTTGCTAAAGATTTTGTTTGTTATCTCATTTAATCCTTAAAAAACGCTATAATTCTGGCCAAGATGGAGGCATAGGTAGACACAGTGTGCCTCCTCGCATGACCAAAAGAAGGACAACAACAAATTTAAAAACAAAAAACAGCCAGAACTGACAGAAAAATCAAACTGTATGGAAGTCTGACAACCAAGGAGTTAAAGAAGACACATTCATTCAGACTGGTAGGAGAGGTGGAGATGGGCAGCTGGGCAGAGAAGACTCTCATTAAGGCAGTGGCTGGAGGACCGTGGTGGGCAAGGTGGCAGCTGGTGGACCCAGCAAGGCAGCAAGCAGATTGTGGACTGGGCCATCCCACATTCGCATGCAGATAAACTGGGAGGAACAACTAGAGGGCGAGATAGACCATCCAATGCAGGGTTCCAGAGTGAGGAAATAAAGCCACAAACCTCTGATCGAAAATACCTGTGGGGGTTGAGGCAGAGGGAGAAACTCCCAGCCTCACAGGAGAGTTCCTTGGAGAGACCAACAGGGTCCTAGAATGTACACAAGCCCACCCACCCATGAATCAGCACCAGAAGGGCCCAATTTGATTGTGGATAGCAGGGAAAGTGACTGAAAACTGGCAGAGAGAGGAGCAAGCCACATTTTTCCCTCTCGGACCCTTCCCCCTCATACAGTGTCACAACACAGCAATGTGGGTTGCCCCACCCTGGTGAACACCTAAGGCTCTGTGCCCTACTAGCATGCCAAGACAAAAAAAAATGGCCAAAATGAAAGATCAGATCAAAGCTCCAAAAAAAAAAAAATACAACTAAGCTACGAAAAGATAGCCAACCTATCAGATGCACAGTTCAAAACACTGGTAATCACGATGCTGACAGAATTGGTTGAATATGGTTGCAAATTAGAGGAAAAAATGAAGGCTATGAAAGGTGAAATAAAGGTAAATGTACAGGGAACCAACAGTGACAGGAAGGAAACCAGGACTCAAATCAGTTTGGAGCAGAAGGAAGAAAGAAACATTCAACCAGAACAGAATGAAGAAACAAGAATTCAAAAAAATGGGGAGAGGCTTAGGAACCTCCAGGGCATCTTTAAACATTTCAACATCTGAATCATAGGGGTGCCAGAAGGAGAAGAGGAAGAGCAAGAAATTGAAGACTTCTTTGAGAAGATAATGAAGGCAAACTCCCCCAATTTGGCAAAGGAAATAGACTTCTAGGAAGTCGAGGAAGCTCAGAGAGTCCCAAAGAAGTTGCTTCCAAGGAAGCATACACCAAGGCACAACATAATTACATTAGCCAAGATTAAAGATAAGGAGAGAATCTTAAAAGCAGCAAGAGAGAAGGAGAGAGTTACTTACAAAGGAGTTCCCATAAAGACTATCAGCTGATTTCTCAAAAGAAACCTTATAGGCAAGAAGGGGCTGGAAAGAAGTACTCTAAGTCATGAAAGGGAAGGACCTACATCCAAGATTCTTCTATCCAGCAAAGCTATCATTTAGAATCGAATGGCAGATAAAGTGCTCCCCAGATAAGGTCAAGTTAAAGGAGTTCATCATCACCCAGCCCTTATTATATGAAATGTTAAAGGGACTTACCTAAGAAAAAGAAGATACAAAATATGAACAGTAAAATGACAACAAGCTCACAGCAATTGACAACCCAACCTAAACAAATCCAAAATCAAATTAAGCAAAGAAGCAGAACAGGAACAGAATCACAGAAATGGAGATACCAAGGAGGGTTATCAGTGGGGAGGGGGAGGAGGTACAGGGAATAAGAAGCATAAGTGGTAGGCAGAAAATAGACAGAGGGAGGTTAAGAATAGTATAGGAAACGTAGAAGCCAAAGAACTTATACGTACAATCCATGGACATGAACTAAATGGGGGAAATGCGGGTGGGTGGGGGTGAGCAGGGTGAACTAGCATAAAGGAGGGAAAATGGGACAACTCTAATAGCATAATCAATAAAGTATATTCAAAAAAGAGGATGGCTTCATTTTCCATTTCATGGTGAAAATACAGGCTTCCATACCTCGATGTCCTCGTCGATGTCCACAGGTTTGCTGCCCAAAACCTAGATTTATGTATGTTCATTTTTATTCTCTTCTGTGTCTCTACCAAAACTTCCCTCTATTTTGTGGCTCTTCAACATCATACCATTGGCTCCCTTCAAAATACCTATAGTTTCTTTTATATTTTGTGACATTTTCTTCAACCTTTTAGCCTCCCTTTCTAGCTAGTGCCCTATATCTCTTCTTCCTTTCACAGCCAAGCTTCTTGGAAAAGAAATCTACTTAAGCTGTCTTCATTCCCTCTCTTTCAACATACTTCCACAGTCTACTGGAATCTGGTTTCTGCTCTCATTGCTTTCCTGAAACATCTTTTACTGTGAACTCCAGTGATCCCATGTGACAAATCTAATTAATATTTCTCCGTCTTTTACCTTACCTGGTATTTTCTGAGTCATTAATTTATACTGCTTGCCTTCTTGAAAATTTGTTCTCTGGTGGATTCCATGACAGTTTTCTTTCTTGATTCACCTCCTATTTCTCTGACTGCTTCTTGAGCTTTTCTTATTTATCCCATACCTAAAATGTAAGTGTTTCCTGGAATATCTTTCCCTGTCTCTCTTCTCACTACACATTTTTCTTGGAAATTGTATTAATGCCTGTGGCTTCAACTATCACCTACATGTTTATAGCTCCCAGATATATACACCACCACAGATCTGTCTCCTGAGTCCTAGACCTGTTTGTAAAATTTTCTATGGGCTGTCTCTGCCTAGAAATTTCACTCATGTCCAAAATGGAACTTGACCTTTTACATACTCTGACTCTACTAAACCAGAAACCTGAGTCATCCAAGGTTCCTCCTTCATCTCCTTCACTCTCCATAATTGCCAGTTCCTTCTAAGTCTACCTCCAATACAAAATGTCTGTTGTCTCCTTTGCATGTTGACTACCACTTTTCTGGATTTTCATAATCTCTCATCTAGACCATTACAATATCTGCCTAACTGGAGTGCCTGGCTCTGTAGAAAACCCCTTCAAGCTGTCTTCTGAGCTTGAATAATCTTTCTGCCTTGATAAACTTATGTTACTTTCCTGCTGTGTATGTCATTAATGACCCCCAGTGACTTACAGCAGTAGCTTTTAAAGATTTTATTTATTTCTAGAGAGAGGAAAGGAGGGAGAAAGAGAGAGAAACATCAATGTGTGGTTGCCTCTTGAGCACTCCCAACTAGGGACCTGGGACCTGGCCCACAAGCCAGGCATGTGCCCTGATTAGGAATTGAACTTGTGACCCTTTGGCTCACAGTCCAGTGTTCAATCCACTGAGCCACACCAGCCAGGGTAGTAGTTTTTAAATTGTACTTAATGGATCCCTGTGTGTCTTCTGTAGTGAAGGTGAGGGGCAGTAGGCTGAGTAGGCTGTATACCAGGATCCGATTCCTAATTTAGCTAAAGCAGCTGTGTTTTGTTTCTGTTTATTATCCTGGGCATCTAAGGACATTTTTCATTAGAGTAAAAATTCTTCAGCAAGAAGAAAAATTTGCATTCCATTGACTTTCATCTTTATCATAAACTCTAATGAGTTCACTGTTTATTAGAAATAGAAGAGTACTTTTTATATCAAAAGTATGAGAATTTCATAAAGCTGTGTCCAGGAACAGTGTCCTTTCCAGATATGTATTGTCAAGGCCCGGACTGAGGCCTGTCAAAGTTTGATGTGACTTCATGTGAGTGTTCAAAGGCCCTTCCTCTTCCCTTCATGGTTGATAGTATCTGTTACAGACATGAAAGTTGAAGAACTCTGCTTGAAGAACACCCATGGTCTTGATGCCTGCATCATTCCTGGTCAACCTCAGATAGCAAATTACACACTGTTCCATAACTTGCATTTTTTTCTATTTGACATATTTCTAATATCTTTCTAAGTGATTCAAGATTCTTTTTTTAAAGCTGCCGAATAATACACTGAATTAAGTACTGTTACATATTTAATTTGTGAAATGAAATGTTGTTCACTTTCTTAGAACTGAGGGAGTCTTATGATAGATAACTTGTCCAGCCCTCATGCCATGACTCAGCAGGAACTGATGCCCAGTAAGCTTAGTTCTCAGAGAAGTTGATGGTAGTGACCTTTATTTGCTCTCCTGAACTGTGATTGAAGTTAGACTGTAGTCTTTTCATCTGTACTCAGGAAGGGGGAAATGCACACCCTCACTTTTAAAAGGGGATTTTGGCATTGACAAATCTGGTGATTGCTAGTCTCATGCTATAAAATAGTCTTAATTTGTCCAGTGCAGACAATGTTCATAGATAAGTCATCTGTAGCCATGCCCTGACTTGACCTGAGCTTCTAGTGTCATCTCTCCATAAACAAACATTTTTGTCTAAACTGCTATTAAGTGTAAGCACTGAGCTGGGAACCAGGTTTTAGTGTGGATTGCACCGCCCAGTTTACCTTGGGCATGCCACTGGACAGTCCTCATCTGAACATGAATAGTGCTGATCTCTGGGCTCCCCTTCAGCACTGATGCCCAGAGTCTTTGATACTAGGAGTTAATCAGGGTGGAATCAGGTAATTCCAAAGTGCTACATCAGTGTGAGGTGTTATTAACTAAACCTACTGATTTAAGTTCCCATATCAGCAGAAGGACAAATAAAGGGGCCTTCCTGATTAATATACAGCTGGGCAAGTCAACATCTGAATCACCTGAAGTTGTCAGTGTAGTGTTCTTTACTGCCAAACAAAATAATAATAAGAGCTATTATTTATTGAGACCTGACCATATGCCAGCAGTATGCTAAGGACTTTCACATACGGTTTTGTTATTCATCCTCACAGTAAACCTATTATTATTATTATTATTATTATTATTATTGCCTTTTTTCAAATGAGGAAACTGAGAGTCCGGGAGATTAAGTGATTTAGTTGATGTCTCACACCTAGTAATTGATGAAACTAAGATTTGAACCATTATTTTCCTGATTCAAAAGTTCAAGCACTTTCAAGTGTGTGAAAATTTGAGTGTCAGGACCTTGTTTTCTAGCCCAATACTTCTCAAACTTTACTGTGAACACGAATCACCATATCTTGCTAAAATCAGATTGCTAATTCACAGTTCTGGGGTAGAGCCCAGGCTTCTACATTTTGAACAAACTCCTAGATACTGTTGGGGTAGCAGCTTCATGGACCACATACTTTGACAAGTGAGGAACCAGAAGACTTCTAAAGAAATTCCCTGGCCTACATTTGCCCCTAGAGCAGAATCATACAGGCTGTGTCCTACACAACTCCAGGGGGCACCGTTCACATTCTACTCTCTGTAGTAGAGGGCCTGGAGCTGTGTACTTAATTTGGGTGCCCCAATCCTGGAGTGAGAACATGGTAAATAGTAAGTACATCTATAGACTCCTCCTCTACTTGGGCTACATCTGAAGAAAGAAAAGTGCTCTTTCTCCCACAAGTGAAAAATTGATCAGTGCAGTTGAATAAAGAAATGCAAAGCCAGTCTGCTCATAATGAAGGTGGCCCATTTAGCGTTCCAGGCAAGAAGGGGAGGAGAGAGTAAAGGAAACTGGCTGGTTCCATTCTTATGCTAACAAAGCCCTGATTCCAGGCCGAAGCTGCTGCCCTTGCAGGAAGTGTGGGCTATTCTTGGCAGTGTGCTTTAGAGTGCCAGACCCGTGAAATAGGTGCAGCTCCACTTGTTCTTTTGTGCAGACTGACTGTCCAGACAGGGAGCTGATTATCACTGTGAATCAGGGATTACTGCTAATTTACCAGTTCCTCCTAAACAAAGGGGAAAGCCTTGAGACAGCTGCCTCTTCTGGCCAGAGTGAGACTGAATGCCCCAAGGCCATGTGGGCCTCAGGGAAGTGACACTGAAGTGGAAATGGGACAGAAGAAAATCAGATCCAGATAGCAGTTCTTCTGGATAGGTCAAAGTGTGTGAGAGTCAGAGGGCTAGGAGCTTAAGCTCACAGTCCCCAAGCAGGAGACCAAAACCTATAGTTCTCTCCAAGCTCCCCATCTCTGGTTGGGGGCAGCTGCCTGGAGCATTCCTAATCTGGTCTGAGGTCAGCTGCAGTGGCAAATACACAGGATGGCTAGCTAGCTATCACTGATCCCTTTCGTCTCTGCTCAGCCAGGCTTCTGGAACAAGAAAATTAGCTTCTATTCACAGAAAGGCAGGAGACCTATAGCACTTGGTTTAAGAAGACCAGTTCCAGAGTGAGGCAACCTGGATCTAGATCTTTACTTGATTACTTAGTAGCTGTATGAGCTTAGGCAGTCTTTTAATTTCTTCGAGCCTCAGTTTTGTTACCTCTCATAGGAGGATAATAATAGTATCTCTGTCATGGGGCTACTGTGACAATTTATTATTAATATTAATAATGATAGCTAACACTGAGAAGCATCTACTGTGGACCAGGCAGGCACTCTTCTAAGCATGTTACAGGATATAATTCACTAAACCTTCTACATAACTCATAGAGATAGCTACTCATATTACCCCCATATTATAGATGTTGAACTGAAGATGAAAAGTGGTAAGTAACTTGCCCAAGGTAACACAGCTAGTAAGCAGCAGGGCTGAGCATTATACCCATTCAATCTGCTCCACAGGCCACCTCTTAAGCACTATGCTTTACTGCGCAAAGTCACGTAAGTAGAGTGGTGAGCACAGTGCCCAGCGTATGTAAATTCTTGGTATATGAGGCTGGTTATTATTCACTAACATGATGTAGCCTCACCATTTTAATGGATGGCTAAATGTATGTCATCTAAAATGGAATATGTGTTTCAAATATGAAAAATGAGATTCCACAATTGGAGTCTTCATAATGGAAAGAATGGTGGTCTTTGTTGGCCCCAGGGCTCCAACTCTATTCACTCAGACACAAAGAATTAAGACAAATCATTTTGCCACTTGGCTTAGCAAACCATTTTTGCTCCTCAGAGCAGCTTTTCATCTGTATGCACCAAACCTCCACCTTTTAATTCTGTAGCTTCTTTAGGTCCACTGCTTCTCTCCAAACTTTTATGTCTATATATTTGATTTACTTACTGTGTCAGCAATAGGGAGGAAGAGTAGAAAGGAAGGAGAGAAGGAAGAATGGGAAGAGGAGAGAAAGGGGGGAAATAGAATGAGAGAGAGAGATATGGAGAGAGATGAAAAAGATGAAAGAGACTCCTTAAAAATGAGAAAGAAATAGGACAAACAATTCCATGAAAATCTAATTTTAAATAGTAGATTGTGACAATTGTTTTATAAGAATGTTTATGGACAAGGAAGAATGTGCATAATATATGATTAAGTGAGAAAAACAGGCTACAAAATATATTGTGTGACACCCTTTTGGAGTATGTGTGTCAGTATACAAGTACAGAAAAAAGGCTAGAAGAAAATATACCATAATATTAACAGTAATTTTCTGTAGGTTGTGATGTCATAGATTATTTTCTCCTTTAATTTTTTCTGTAATTTCAACATAATTGTAAATGAATATAAAAGACTTTTGTAATTAAATGAAGTTCGAAGGCACAGAAAAATATAGGATGAAGATATGTCTGTGCATTCTATATCACAGGTGGATCCTGCCCCCAAGAATGTCCTGTCCTAGAGAGCAGTGATTGTGTCCTATGCTAAGTAGCACTCCTTGAATGCAAGGGAATGTTACACTCCTCAGCAGGTTCTCAGAGAACTTTAAGATGCATCTCAGTCAGCTCTGAGTCAGCTCTGAGAGTGTCTAATCTTCCTGCCCAGACAGATAGGTAGGAATGAAGAGCCCTGACCTGTGATGTGCCCACTTAGGACACCCTGTGCCCCTGACAATAGTTCAGAGAGTCAGTGGTATATTTAATATCCTAAAGGTTCAACATATGGGGCAAATCCCAGAATAGAGCTAGGGGGACAAAAACAAACATCAGGAACTAATGAGTGAGGACTATCAAGGCTGATAACAGAAAGGTAAGGCATAGAATTATCTTCCCTGAGCTGGAGGTCTCTTATGCAGAGTTTCTGTCTGGGGGTAGGGTATGACTGTTGCAAATGGGTAGAAGATTTCAGGCAATGTATATCTAGAGGCCACAAAATCAAATGCCTTGGAGGGCCAAGCTAGTAGGATAAATGACTACAGGGACCTGGGTGAGGACTGCAATGGTTGGAGACAGCATTTCCCTCATAGAATTGCAATGGGAAGCCTGAGAATGTGGGCCCAGGTATTCCATGTTTTATGACTTTCCAAAAAAAAATTCCAGGTATTTACTGTATTTTTTGGACTATAAGATGTACTTTACCCCCAAATTCAGGAGGAAAATTGGGGTGTCTTATAGTCCGAATGTAGCTTTATATTTACATTGGTGAAATATGTTCTTTATGTTATTAAATATTTTACCACATTTTTTGCTTCAAAATTTTTATTGCCATTTTCCTCTAAAACCTAGGTGC
>PVKU01009561.1:0-60426 GCA_004027475.1 Anoura caudifer | reverse complement strand
GAGGAGGAGAGAGGGGGAAAAGGTATAGAGAATAAGTAGCACAGACAGTGGGTGGAAAATAGACAGGGGCAGGGCAAGAATAGTGTGCGAAATGTAGAAACTAAAGAACTTACGACACATGGACATGAACTAAAGGGTGGGGATGTGGGTGGGACGGGGTGTGCAGGGTGGAGGGGAATGGTGGGGGAGAAATGGGACATCTGTAATAGCATAATCAATAAAATACATTAAAAGAAAAGAATCAACCAATGAGTGCATGAATGAGTAGAACAACAAATTGATGTTTGTCTCTCTCTTGCACTCTCTTTAAAATCAATGAATGAAGGATATTTTTAAAAAGAAACCACTGTTTATAACATGCAACATTTTACATACAACCAAGAAATTTTACAAGTACTTCTAATTAGTTGAATGAAACCATCAACTATAAAATGCAGATTTCAAATATATTAAAATGTGAAAAACAATGTGCATCTTAGAATCGATAAAATACACAGTTTATAATTCATTCTCTCTCTTCCCACTCCTTTTGCCTGCACCTTACACTTCAGTTTCTCATCATTACTAGAACAAACCTAATAAATGATCTCTGCCTCTAGTTTCACCACCCTTCAATGCAGTCTCCAGACTGCTGGGAATTTACCCCACAGATATGCTTGCCCCTATGTACAAAGACTATATAAAGATTTTCTTTGAAGCACTATTTCCAACAAAAGTCTAGAAATAGAAGTCCATTAAGAGGGACTTGGTGAAATAAATTATGTTACCTCCATCCCACTGAACCTTATATATAAAACTATTAAAAAGCACAAGGATATTTTGTATCTCATCTAGATCTATCTCTAAGATATAAAATGAAAGACGCTGGGTATAATTGGTCCAGCATGCTATATGTATACAAAACTACAAACAAGCATATACTTTATATTCACAAGGAATAATTCTGGAAATATACACCAGAAACTGCTAACTGTGATACCTCTATAGAAGGAAACCAAAAGATCAGGAGTGACAAGGACAGTCACGATAGAGGAGAGTATTTTTTATATTTGTACAATTTTTGAAATTTGACTTGGGCAAGTATTTATTCAAAATAATATAAAAATTAAAAAGAAAACGCCCCCATGCTGCTACATTATGTCCATCCTTGATACTGATAACAACATGTAAACAGATCCTGTACTATTCACTCAGAGTTGAAAATACTCATTTACAAATGTCTCCTCTCCAGACCATAAACTCTTTGACACGGTGGCTTTGTACCTCAGCGCGAATCAGCTACCTAGCAGGTATACAGTAAATATCTTCTACTGGGTAAATAAATACTAACCAACGTCTTCCTTTTAAAATCACCCTCATCCAGGGAGCATGAGATCTTGTTTCCCAGCATGTCATCAGTTTGGCTCAAATAAACTCTTATGTTTGGACCTTTTTACACTGACATTGTCTACCTGTGAATTGCTTACTATTCCTTTGAAATCCCAGACCCCTGTCTCTTCTCCTTTGTCCAAAATGGCATAGTATTTATTATGCCATCTCAACTGTCCAATGCATCTTTGGGCCTCATAATCTTATCACACCCTAACATGTACATTCATAACACATTTTGAACATTTTCTCCTGCTAAAAGAATAAATAACTAGTCTACAGCCATACCACCCTGAACACCCCCAATCTCGTCTGATCTCAAAAAGAATAACTAACTAAATAAAACAAAATCACCCCTTTGCTCCAAATTACCTGCTTCTCTCTTCTATTAGTTACTCAAATATTTTGAGTCCTCTAGATAATACCAAGCAATGATCTAAGACACAGGTGTCCAATTCCAACCTGTGGCTCCTGGGCTGCATTTGGCTCAGGATGGCTATGAATATGGTCCCACACAAAATCAGAAATTACTGAAAACATTATGAGATTTGTTTTGTGGATATGTGTCAAAATGTCATGTACAATGTGTGTACACTCTCACTTTTTCAATCACACCTTACTCATGTCATTGCTATTTTGCAACACCTACATTAGCAACCAACTATTTTCAAGAATGAAACACGTTAACAGTAAAATTAGAACCAAAATATGTGATGACCACCTTGAGAACTCACTGACAATTGCAACTACTTCTATCAAACCAGATAATGATGCACCAGTTTCTCAAATACAACCAAAGGGTCATTGGTTAGATTCCCAAGCCTGGGTTGCAGACCAGGTACCCAGTGGAGGGCACACAAGAGGCAGACACACACTAACATTTTTCTTCCTCTCTTTCTCCCTCCCTTCCTAACTCTCTAAAAATAAATCTTAAAATAAAAAATCCCACTAGTTTTATGTTGCCTTCTTTTCTGTTACTTTTATAATTAAAAAAAATTTAAAAAATCAATGATGTCTTATTACTTAGATATGTACAGTTTCTATATTAGTGATTACAAACTTGGGACCTGCTCAACAATTTTAAAAGATTATCAAAAGGAAGTTAACATAGAGACTTCCCGTCAAGATGGAGGCATTGGTAGACGCACTTTGCTATCTTACACAACCGAAAGAATAACAACAAATTTAAAAACAAAAAACAATCATAACTGACATAATATCACACAGTATGGAAGTCCAACGACCAAGGAGTTAAAGAAGAAACATTTATCCAGACTGGTAAGAGGGGCAGAGAAGGACAGCTGGGGTGGGGAGGACGCACAGCAAGCTGGTGGCTAGAGGACCTGGTGGACCCACATTCCTGTACAGATAAACTGGGAGGAACATCTGGGGGACGAGACAGACCACGCAACCCAGGGATCCAGCGTGGGGAAAGAAAGCCTTAAAACCTCTAACTGCAAAAATCCGTGGGGGTTGAAGCAGTGGGAGAACCTCCCAGTTTCACAGGACAGTCTGTTGGAGGGACCCATGGGGTCCTAAACATAGAAAAACACACCGAACTGGGAATCAGCACCAGAAGGACCCAATTTGCTTGTGGGTAGTGGGGAAAATGACGGAAAGCAGGGGGAGAGCTAAGCAAGTGGCACTGTTCCCTCTCGTACCCCTCCCCTATGTGCAGCACCACAATACAGCCAGGTGGGTTGCCTTCCCTGGTAAATACCTAAGGCTCTGCTCCTTACGATGTTACAGGTGCGGAGACAAAAGCTATGGCCCAAATGAAAGAACATGCCCTGTCTGGTGTGGCTCAGTGGATTTATCACTGGATTGGAAAACAAAAGGGTTGCCAGTTAGATTCCCAGTTAGGGCACATGCCTGGGTTGCAGACCCAAGCCCCAGTGGACAGCACACAGACGGCAGACACACACTGAGGCTTAGCTCCCTCTCTTTCTCCCTCCCTTCCCCTCTCTCTAAAAACAAATGAAATCTTAAAAAAAAGAGACAGACAGAGAAAGAAGGAACAAATCAAAACTCCACAAAAAGAACTAAGTGACAAGTAGATAACCTATCAGATTCAGAATTCAAAACAGTGGTATTCAAGATGCTCACAGATATGGTTGCATACAGACACAAAATACAGGAAGAAGTGAAGGTTATGCAAAGTGAAATAAAGAAAAACTTACAGGGAACCAACAGTGAAAGGAAAGAAACTGGGACTCAAATCAATGATGTGGACCAGAAGGAAGAAATAAACATCCAACTGCAACAAAATGAAGAAACTAGAATTCAAAAAAATGAGGAGAGACTCAGGAACCTCTGGGACAGCCTTAAACATTCCAACATCTGAATCACAGGGGTGCCAGAAGAAGCAGAAGTGTAAGAAATGGAAAACTTATTTGAAAAATTAATGAAGGAGAACTTCCCCAATCTGATGAAGGAAACAGAGTTCCAGGAAGCTCAGAGTCCCAAAGAAGTTGGATCCAAGGCAAAACACACCAAGACTCATCATAATTAAATTACCCAAGGTTAATGATAAGGAGAGAATCAAAAAAGCAGCGAGAGAAAAGCAGAGTGAACCACAAAGGAGTTTCTGTAAAACTATCAGCTGATTTCTCAAAAGAAACTGTACAGGTGAGAAGGGGCTGGAAAGAAGTATTCCAAGTCATGAAAGGCAAGGAACTACATCCAAGATTACTCTATTCAGCAAAGCTATCATTTGGAATGGAAGGGCAGATAAAATGCTTCCCAGATAAAGTCAAGTTAAAGCAGTTCATCATCACCAAGCCCTTATTATATGAAATATTAAAGGGATTTATCTAAGAAAAAGAAGATGATCAAAACAATGAACCGAAAAATGACAACAAATTCACGACTATCAGCAAGTGAACCTAAAAACCAAAAACAAAACAAACAAAGCAAACAACTAGAACAGGAACAGAAAGCACAAAAATGGAGATGACATGGAGGGTTACCAGCAGGGATGGGGTGAAGGGGAGAATGGGGCAAAATGTACACAGAATAAGAAGCATAATTGGTAGGTACAAAATAGGGGGAGGTTAAGAATAGTATAGGAAATGGACAACCAAAGAACTTGTATGTATGACCCATGAACATGAACTGAGAAGGTGGGGATGTATGCTGGAGGGAGGAGGGGTGCAAGATGGAGGAGGATAAAGAGGAGAAAAAAATGGAACTATAATAGCATAATCAATAAAATAAAGTAAAAAAAAAGAATATCAAAAGGGTTGCTATATAGTTAGGGTTATTACGTGACGACTTTTTTGCTTACACGTGGTGGTAGATATCACGAAAATTATGCATTTTTTTTTGCTGATCAGTTTTTTAAATATATTTTATTGATTATGCTATTACAGTTGTCCCATTTCTCCCCCTTCATTCTGAACACCCTCTCTCACCCACATTTCCCCCCTTTAGTTCATATCCATGTGTCATAACTTCTTTGGCTTCTACATTTCCCACACTATTCTTGCTTTCCCCCTGTCTATTTTTCTACTTACCATCTAAGCTAATACCTTTTCCCCCTCCTCCCACTCCCCTGTAGCTCACCCTCCATATGATCTCCATTTCCGTGGTTCTGTTCCTGTTCTAATGTTTACTTAGTCTGCTTTTGCTTTTGTTTTAGGTGTGGTTGTTAATAACTGTGAGTTTGCTGTCTTTTTACAGATCATATTTTTTATCTTCTTTTTCTTAAATACATCCCTTTAACATTTCATATCATAAGTGCTTGGTGATGATGAACTCCTTTAACTTGACCTTATCTGAGAAGTGCTTTATCTTCCCTTACATTCTAAAGGACAGCTTCGCTGGATAGAGCAATCTTGGATGTAGGTCCTTGATTTTCACGACTTGGAATACTTCTTTCCTGCCCCTTCTTGCTTGTAAGGTCTCTTTTGAGAAATCAGCTGACAATCTGATGGGAACTCCTTTGTAGGTGACTCTGCCCTTACCCCTTGCTGCTTCTACAATTCTCTCCTTCATTTTAATCTTGGCTAATGTAATTATGATGTGCCCTGGTGTGTTCTTCCTTGGGTCCAACTTCTTTGGGATTCTCTGAGCTTCCTGGACTTCTTGGAAGTCTATTTCCTTTGCCAGATTGGGGAAGTTCTCCTTTGTTATTTGTTCTTCCACTTCCTGCTCTTCTGCTTCTCCTTCTGGTACCCCTATAATTTGGATGTTGGCACGTTTAAAGATGTCCTGGAGGTTCCTAAGCCTCTCCTCATTTTTTTTGAATTCTTGTTTCTTCCTTGTTTTCTGTTTGGTTGGTTGTTTCTTCCTTCTGGTCCACTCCATTGATTTGAGTCCCAGTTTTCCTCCCATCACTACTGGTTCCCTCTGCGTTTTCCTTCATTTCACTTAGTGTAGCCTTCATTTGTTCATCTAATTTGTGAGCAAAATCAACCAATTTTGTGAGCATTCTGATCACCAGTGCTTTGAACTGCACATCTGATAGGTTGGCTATCTCTTCATTGCTGAGTTGTATTTGTTCTGGAAATTCGATCTGTTCTTCCTTTTGGGCCTTTTTTTTTTTGTCTTGTTGCTCCTGGTACGTAGTGAGGGGCGGAGCCTTACATGTTTAACAGGGCAGAGCAACCCAGTCTCTGGGTTATAACACTGTATGTGGGGAAGGGTCAGAGACAGAACATTGGCGCTTGCTCTGCTCTCTGTCGGATTTCAGTCTGTTCCGCAGATTTCCCCAAGCAAACTGGGCCCTTCTGGTGCAGATTCCCGGGTGGGTGGGCTTGTGTACATTCTAGGACCCTGTGGGTCACTCCAATGAACTCTCCTGTGAGGCTGGGAGCCTCTCTCAGCACCTCAACGCCCACAGGTGTTTTCAATCAGTGTTTTGAGGCTTTATTTCTCTGCGCTGGGACCCTGGGTTGTATGGTCTGTCTCGCTCCCCAGATTCACCTGGTTTATCTGCATGCAAATGTGGGACTGCCGGGTCCATCAGCTGCCTTGCTTGCCTCACTGGGTCCGCCTGCTGCCAGCCCGCGCCCAGGGTCGTTAGCTGCTGCCTTGCGAGCTCCGGGTCCGCAAATAAGTGCTTTTTTTCTTTTCTGCAACCCCTCTCTGCGCGGCTACCCAATTTCACCCTTCCTACTGGTCTGGATGGATGTGTCTATTTTAACTCCTTGGTTGTTGGACTTCCGTACAGTTCAATTTCCTGTCAGTTCGGGGTTTTTTTTGTTTCTAAATTTTTGTTGTCCCTATTTTGGTTGTGCGAGGTGACACAGTGTATCTACCTATGTCTCCATCTTGGCTGGAAGTTATTGCTCATGAATTTTCATTAGTGTTTGTGTATTTAATGTGTGCCCCAAGAAAACTCTTCTCCCCATGTGGCCCACAGACACCAAAAGGTTGGACACTCCTGGTCTAAGACGTAGAGAAGAAATATTTTACTCCCGTTCCTTGTTAACCAAGTCCATCTCCTTATAAGTCTGTATTAGAGTCTTAAACATCCCCCACCATGGCTCTTTTGTAACATTTAGTCTTTCAAATTTGACCTTATTTCACTAATATAAAAATGCTGATGAAAAAAGGAATATCAAATAAATAATGTAATGTCCCCCTAAGGTGCTAAGGATAGTCCTGTCTCAAATCCACATATCAGAATTCTGATTCCTCTCAGAGGATGGTATAGCAGAAGGAAAATGGAAATTAGCCCCCAACCAACATCAATTCAAATTCTACCTCAATGACTAACTGGGTTATGACCTTGAATAAAATTGTATGTCACCACCCTGGCTGGTGTGGCTCAGTGAATTGAGCACGGGCTGAAAACCAAGGGGTCACCAGTTCGATTCCGGTCAGGCCACATGCCTGGGTTGTGGGCCAGGTCCGTGGTATGAGGTGCACAGGAGGCAACCACACATTGATGGTTCTCTCCCTCTCATTCTCCTTTCTCTTCCCCTCTCTCTAGAAATGAATAAATAAAGTCTTAAAAAAAGTGACTAAAAAAATTGTATGCCACCAAGCCTTAATTTGCATATATTAAAATGAATATAATCACTCAGAAGTCTTTTGGAAGGAATAAATAATATATGTTAACCCATCTGTTTTTAGTCTGTTCTAGAGCCAGTCAAATACTTCATTGACAGTTGTTTTCTCCTAGTTTTCCTTTCTTCGAAGTTAGTATATATCTGGGTAAGTATGAGGAGAATTCTCTCCTCCTTTGAACTAATCTAAATTAAGATATGCGACAATAGTTCTTCCTCTTTAACTCTGGACTCTGGAAATAGGGGAAAAAAAGGCCAAATGATTCTTAGCTCCACCAATCCCCAGACTCCCTTGCTCTGTTCTGGTTCCTAACATCTAGGAGGCCTGTGAAACATCTCAGCTGTCCCCCCAACAAAATCAGAGGCCCAGACACATGAAAACCCTAGTCTTTAAATAACTTAGAGCTTTAAGCCAACTGTTTCTTTTGAGCTGTCCACAGAAATGGTCAGCCTACAATAATTAATGTTAAGTACAGAGATTTACATGAGTTATTTAACTATGCGCAGAGTAATATCTATGCACATATCATTTAATCAGCAAAAATGTTCTTAAAAGTTGATTGTAATCAAAACTCTGTTCAGGCATAACACAAAACCGTTTGTTCATGAATTTAAAAAATTGCTCATACTATTCCTTCCATCTAAAGTCACCTTACTCTTGTCCTTTCATTTATTTGAATTCTCATCTCAACACCCAAGTCAAATGAAAGCTCTTGAAACCACTTCCATTTTTCTCTCCTCTGAACTCATACTGCTCTTATATTTAATATCATGCAGTATTTCACACATTAGGTTCTCCTTGCCTACATTGTAAAGTATTTAAAAATAGATTTAAGATGTTTTACTTCTTTTCTCTTTTCCATGGTGCCAACTATGAACTAGCTTCCTAATATGTATTTTGTTCACTGCCTGTCTGATGTGGTCTAACTTAAGGCCAATAAAAGCAGATTACTCTTTTTCATCTTCAGTAAGTATTGGCACAAGATAACTGTTTAGACTTCCAGCCAAGATGAAGGCGTAGGTGGACACGCTGTGCCTCCCTGCACAACCAAAATTAAGGACAACAAGGATTTAGAAACAAGGAAACAACCAGAACTGAGAGAAAACTGAAATGTACGGAGGTCTGACAACCATTCATCCAGACCGGTAAGAGAGGCGGAGACGTGGCAGGAAAAAATGGAGGATGGTAGACCTGGGCACACAGGCAGCAGCAGCTGGCAGATCTCAGGCATGCAGGTGGCTGCTAGCAGACTCCAAGGCACACAGGCGGCAGCTAGCGGACCCCAGGCATGGGGTGGCAATAGGCAGACCCAGTAACACCAGGCAAAGTGGCTGGCTGACCACGTGGTCCCACATTGGGGCATGCAGATAATCCAGGTGAAGGGGAACCGGCAGAAGGGACTGGAATCTGAGAGAGATCAGAGCAAGCACCATTGGTCCCTCTCGGACCCCTCCTCCACATACAGCGGTCACTACCCAGCTACTGGGCTGCCCTGCCCTGGGGAACACCTAAGGCTCTGCCCCTCACTAAGTAACAGCCGCGAGCAGACAAAAAAACAAAACAAAACAAAAACAGAAATGGCTCAAACAGGAGAACAAATCAAAGCCCCAGAGCCAATTCATCTAAGAGACCAAGAGATAGCCAACCTATCAGATGCACAGTTCAAAGCACTGGTGATCAGGATGCTCACAGAATTGGTTGATTTTAGTCACAAATTAGATGAACAAATGAAGGCTACACTAAGTGAAGTGAAGGAAAACGCACAGGGAACCAATAGTGATGGGAGGAAAACTGGGACTCAAATCAATGGAGTGGACCAGAAGGAAGAAAGAAACAACCAAACAGAAAACAAGGAAGAAACAAGAATTCAAAAAAATGAGGAGAGGCTGAGGAACCTCCAGGATATCTTTAAATGTCCCAACATCCGAATTATAGGGGTACCGGAAGGGGAAGAAGACGACCAACAAGTGGAAAACTTATTTGAACAAATAATAAAGGAGAACTTCCCCAATCTGGCAAAGAAAACAGACTTCTAGGAAGTCCAGGAACTCAGAGAGTCCCAAAGAAGTTGGACCCAAGGAGGAACACTCCAAGGCACATCATAATTACATTAGCAAAGATGAAAATGAAGGAGAGAATTCTAGAAGCAGCAAGGGATAAGGGCAGAGTCACCTACAAAGGAGTTCCCATCAGACTGTCAGCTGATTTCTCAAAGGAGACCTTACAGGCAAGAAGGGGCTGAGTATTAACAACCACACCTAAAGCAAAAGCAGACTAAGTAAACATTAGAACAGGAACAGAAACACAGAAATGGAGATCACATGGAGGGTTAGCAATTGGGAAGAGGGAAGAGGAGAGAGGGGGACAAGGTACATAGAACAAGTAGCACTGATGGTAGGTAGACAATAGACAGGGGGAGAGTAAGAATAGTGTGGGAAATGTGGAAGCTAAAGAACTTATGACACATGGACATGAACTAAAGGGGGGGAATGTGGGTGGGGGGTGTGTAGGGTGGAAGGGCATGATGGGGGAGAAATGGGACAACTATAATAGCATAATCCATAAAATATATTTTAAAAAATTAAAAAAATAAAATAATAGTCTGTTATAAACAAAAAGATAACTGTTCATTATTTATTTACATCAATGAAGAGAAATACTTGTGTGGCTAATTCAACCAAATTAATTCCCAAAATATTTCCACTGAACATTTAAAATATATTGCATCTCTAGTAGGTAAGGACGATTTTGCAAAGAGTAGGAAAGGATAACTTGTAAGAAAACAATGTATTAACCAGGGTATCATTTGACATTTCAACATCAATGCCACCGCCGCTGCCACCACCACCACCAAAGCATGAGACCAGGAGTTGCAAAATTATACATTTAGAAAAAAGTAGGAGAATTTGTTTCCATAAAACTTTATATATTGTATTAGCCAATCAGCTGTCACAGTTGGATACTGTACCCTGACTTTTTTCTCAATCTATCTAGCTAATAAGTAAAGTGTCCAAGAAGCACTATAATATGGCCTGGTACACTAGTTCCAAAATTCTGGCTGAGGCCTGTGATGAAATTTTTACTGGTTTGCACAAAAATGAGACAATTAAAAACATAGTTTATCCTTCCTAAAGTAAAAATGTATCCACATTAAGGGATTATTCTTTTTATCTTCTTCCTAGTTTTCTAATAATTAAGTGTATGCTTATGAACTAATAGTAAGAAGTTTAATGTCCTTAGCTGGCAATATAAACAATACCATTTCAGCACAAAAGATTTTATTTATTCATTTTTTAGAGAGAGGGGAAGGGAGGGAGAGAAACATCAATGGGTTGGTTGCTTCTCATGCACCCCATACTGGGGACCTGGCCTGTAACCTAGGAATGTGCCCTGATTGGGAATCAAACTCTGATCTTTTGCAGGCCAGAAGTGGGCCACACCAGCCAGGGAAGTTTTTTATTTTCTTAAACTGATTGGTCCATGTCTAGAAACTACTAGTTCAATGGACCTTCTCTGATCTTGACTCACTGGGAGCTACCAAAATAAATGTAGTATAAGATATTTACACAAAGAAATACTATTCATCCTTAAAAAAGATAAAAAATTTACCATTTGCGACAGAATGGATGGACCTGGAGAACACTATGCTAAGTGAAATAAGTCAATCAGAGAAAGACAAATGTGTGATTTCACTCTTATGTGGAATCTAATGAACAAACTGAACTAACAAGGAAAATAGATAGAGACTCATAGATGGAGAGCAGGATGACAGCTAAGCAGGGGAAGGGAACTTAGGGTTGATGGGTTTGAATAAAAAAGAAAAAAGGACTCATGGACATGGGCAACAGTGTGGTGATTCCTGGGGGGAGGGGGTTTAAGGGTACTAAATGGCAATGGAAAAAATACCAAAAAAATTTTTTAAAAATAAATGAATACTTAAATACTTCATTAGATTAGTCTGATTTTTACAATCAATAACTAGGTTGTTTTAACTGTGTGGGGAAAATTCCCTTTTTGAGATCATATGGACCCATAATCTGTAGATCCAAAAAAAAAAAGCAAGCAGCAGTAGTGAATAAGATGTATATCATTTATCTCAAGAATGCAAAGATGAGTTTACCTTACAAAATGTGTAAATATCATTCACTATATTTACAGAATAACTTGATAAAATTCAGTGTCCATTTAAGTGTATTTTGTTAGCAAATAATTTCCTTATTAAAAATAAAAAGGGCCGTGGCTGGTGTAGCTGAGTAGATTGAGCACGGGCCTGTTAAAGAAGGGATCGTGGTTCGATTCCCAGTCAGAGCACATGCCTGGGTTGCGAGCCAGTTCCTGGCAGGGGACGCATGAGAGGCAACCATACATTGATGTTTCTCTCCCTCTCTCCTTCCCCTCTAAAGATAAATAAATAAAAAGTTTTAATAATAAATAAATAAAAAGGAATCACATAACCTGTTAAAGAACTTTTAAATACAAAGAGTGATATTCCATAAAGAGAACACTATCACAATATCAGATCAGTTCTTCCAAACTGATCAGTAGTTTCAATATTATTCCAGTCAAAATCCTAATAGAATAATACATTAAGGATTTTGACAAGTGTATTTTCCATTTCGTATGAGGTATAAACACACATACATGATCACACAGTGTGGCTAGGAAACCAACTGGGTCTGAGGCCTCTTTCAGGTTTTTCTACTTCTTGAGCCAGTACAATTGATATCTTCAGGGAGATTTTCTCAGTTTTCTTGAGGCTTTACACATTATTGATGTAAAGTTGAACATGTATTTGTTTATAATTTTTAAAAAATCTTTTTACCTATAGGTAATCCTTTTTTCTTTAAAGAGATTTTTTAAATTTTTTATTGTTAGAGAGAGGGGAAGGGCGGGAGAAAGACAGAGAGACAAACATCTATATGTGACAGAAACATTAATCGGTTGCTTCTCACATGCCCCTAACTGGGGACCTGACCCACAACCTGAGCCATGTGCCCTGACTGGGAATCAAACCCGCCAGCTTTCGGTTTATGGGATGACACCTGACCCAGTGAAGCCACACCAATCAGGGCCGACAGTTCTCTTTTAAGAATATACTGAGTAAACAAAATATGATTATACACATAAGCATCTCATATATAATACAAAGCAATATTAGTCTTAAAAAAAAAAACCCAGAAACTCTGACATATTCCATAATATGGATGAACCTTGAAGAGACAATATGTTAAGTGAAAGAAACCAGTCACAAAAGGACAATGCTGTACAATTTCACTTATATGAGCTACCTAGAATAGTCAAATTCATAGAGACAAAAAGTAGAATGGTAGCTGCTAGGGACTGAGAGATGGTAGGAAATGAGAGTTACTGTTTAATGGGCACAGATTTTCAGTTTAGGAAGATGACAAAATTCTGGAGATGGATGGCGGTGATGGTTGCACAACATTGTTAATGTACGTGAGAAATTGTTCATGAGACTGTGCATACAGAAGAACAAGATGGAGGATAACTTACTTTTACTTTTCTTCATTTTATAACACAAGTATTGTTTAAGTTTTATGTATCATGTACTTTAATAATACATTAGTTTAAAAAACAAACTAGTTAATTGCTCCCTAATATACTGAAGTGACCTATCTGAAAGCAACCCTTCCTTAACTGCATGATCCACCACAGCTACCTTCTCATTTCTTACCCTCCCTTTTCAAATATTTGGAATGGTCTACTACAATGGCCAGGTATCTTCTCACTTCCTCATCTACCATTCATGATTTATTTTTTAGAAAAGAATTTTAGTCACTTAATATTGAATATCCAAAAAAAGTATACAACTTATTAGTTGACATTCTTCCATAAAAAAGTGTTTTTCTTTTGCCCCTTCCTGTTCTTTCTTTTGTTTTAATATCATTATGAACTTGGATTTTTTTCCTTCCATCATTACTGTCATTATTCTTTATAATGTGCAAGCTATCCCACATTTTGTCAGTAAAATCCCTTTTGAATCAACTTTTATCTCATTTTGATGCAATCTCTTTCATCTTTTAGTACCTTCTTTGCTCTCTAGCTCAAGATGTTTGTTCTATGGCCCTGATGTTTTCTTAACAGGAAGATTTTTTTTTTTTTTAAAGATTTTATTTATTTACCTTTAGAGGGAAAGGGAAGGAAAGAGGGAGAGAAATACCAATGTGCGGTTGCCTCTCATGCGTCCACTGCCGGGAACTGGCCTGCAACCCAGGCATGTGCCCTAACTGGGAATCGAACCGCAATCCTTTGGTTCGCAGGCCTGCGCTCAATCCACTGAGCTACACCAGCGAGAGCTTAACAGGAAGATTTTTATAAACTACTAATTCAATCTGATATTTACAGAACTATTCAAATTTTCTAATTCTTCTTGGACCACTACTAGTTTTTCAAAGGAATTTATCCATTTCATCTGAGTTTTCAAATTCATTGATGTAACTGTTCACACAATTTTTCATTTTATACTTAATTTGTAGGTAGTCCTCCTTTTCCATTCCTAATATTGTTTAATGTATGCTTCCTCTCTAGGTTTACTTTTTACCAAGCTTTTTTGAAGAAGTTTTGTCTTTATTGATCTCTATTATTTTTTACTCTTATTTCTAGCTCCTCTTTTCTTCTATTTTCCTTGGGCTTTTTCTGTTTTTCTTCTTTCTAATTTTTTATACAAGATACTTATTAGCTCATTTTTTTTCATGCCTGTTGCATTTTACGTTATAAACTTCCCTTGGGTACAGCTTCACTGCATCCCAGCCCAGACTTTGTCCCTTAACTCAACATCCACTTAATCTCCACTTAAGTACTATCTAAAAAACATCTCAGATCTCCCCCAAATCTTGTCCACTCAAAGCATTCATCACTTAGTTAATGACAGCTCCAACCTTCTACCACTCAGGACACAAACCCAGTAGAGATGAATTCCTCTCTTTTTCTCATACTGTCATAGGTGTCAGCAATCTGTTCTATCTTCAAAATATATCCAGAAATCATTTACTTCTCATCATCCTTATTCCTGTCAGTCCAGGCTAAGCCACCATCATCTCTCACTTCAACTGTATTAACATTACTATTACAAGGACTCTCTACTTCTGTCCTTTCTTCCACTGTGGCAGTGGAGGATGCTTTAAAAACAGGCTAAGTCAGAGCATGTTACTCTTTACTCAAAACCCTCCAAAGGTTACTTCTTCCACTCCAAGTAAAAACCAAAGACATTCCTATATGATCTGCCATTTCCCTTATCACTCTGATCTCACCTACTTTCACCCTTATCCACTCCATTCCAGCCACAGTGCTCTGGCACACAGTTTCTTGAACATTTCATATGTACTCATACTTTAGGGTTTCAATTCTAACTGTGTCCTTTATCTAGAATCCTCTTTCTCCAGTTATTTATCTGGCTAATTCAGTATCTTCAGGGATTTACTTGACTCTCATTCTCTCAATGAAGCCTATCTTAAGTACTTCCTTTTTAAAAAAATTTTTGAGAGTACACTGAAGCTGGGGACAGTGAAAAAAAAAGGGCTTAGGGAAGAAGCAGCAGCAGGAGAGAACCTAGGCAGTACTCTACTTTAGCTCCCTAGAAACATTATAGGAAGGACGTGAGCCAGGGTGGGGCTGCTATCAGCTCACCGAAAAGTCTAGGATAGAAGAAGCAACAGGAGACAGCCTAGGCAGTGCTCCGCTTTGGCTCTTTAGAACTGTTACAGGAAAGAAATGGGCCACGCTGGGCTGCATGGACTCACTGAGAAGTACAAGTCACAGTGCAAGAAATGAGCCAAGGCAAGGCTGCTATTAGCTCACTGAAAAGTCAGAGAAAAGGGAGCTTTGGAGACAGAATGGTGGGGTGGGGAAGTGCAAGCCTGGGATGAGCTGCCACTGCCCACTGCTCCCCTGGTTGCAAGTCTCATGGGAACTCTTAGAGTTTGGGAGAGTAAAGTAAAGATGAACACCTGAGAGGGAAGAAAGGCATGGGCATGCTCCAGAGAAAACCCACTTAAGTTCTTTAAACTACAACCTGTCCCCCCATCTTCACCTTCAATTCCAAGGCCCATTTCCCTGCTTTGTTTTTACTTTATTCGCCATAAGACTTGACCATTTTCTATCATACTAGACAATCTACTTTTTCATTGTTATTGTCTGCCACTTTCACTATCAAATGTTGATTCCATTGGCCAGTAATCTTAATTCATTTGCTGATGGATTCCAAATGGCACACACATAGTACACAATAAAACGTGACATTAGCTTTGACATGCAGTATTCTTATTACTGTTCTATGAATTTTAAATTTTCCATTATGATTTCTTCTTTGACACATGAGTTATTCAGAAATGTATGTTTTAATTTCTAAACAGAGTGGGGCTTCTTGTTTTTGTTAACTTCCAAGTTAACAGTATTAGACTAAGGAACATGAATCTGTATGCTACAAAGCATTGGAAATTATATTAATTTTGCATTAAGGGCAAGTATACATCACTAACTGGTTTAAATATTCCTTGTTTCTTCAAAAAGAATACATATTTTCTCATTTTAGAGCACAGGGTTCTCTCTGCATGAATCCATTGTACCAGATATGGAGTAGTAATGAATTTTCTATATCTTTACAAATTTTGTATCTGCTTAAACCACCAATAATTAAGAGCTAAGCTTTAACTCCTCCCCTAATGATGAACCAGATTTATTCTCTTTTAGTATACAAATGTTTGCTTTATACATTGATGCTATTTTATTAGGTACCTACAAATTTAGAACTGTTAACATCTTCCAGTTGCACTGAACTTTGGTCATTTTAAGGACCCTCTTTATCCCTAAAAACGTTTTTTTTGTCTTAGTCTCATTAATTTGTATTCAATTATCTCCCATAGTGTTATGTTTTTTATTTTTTATTTTGGGTAGTAATTGCCTTCTATCTTTAATTTTCCATTTTAGATATGTTTCTATATCTAGTTAGAGGTTTTCTTTTTTTAATGCAAACTGGCCCTGGCTGATGCGGCTCGGTGGGTTGAGTGCTGGCATGCAAACCAAAACTCTGTTGGTTTGATTCGTGGTCAGGACATATGCCTAGGTTGCAGGCCAGGTCCTCCAGCTGTGGGCATGCGAGAGGCGAGAGGCTGCAAGTAATGAATGTTTCTCACACACATCAGTGTTTCTCTCCCTCTTTTTCTCTCTCCCTTCCTCTCTCTCTGAAAATAAATAAATAAATAAATAAATAAAATAAATAAATAAATAAATTCTTAAGAAAAAAAAAAACAAACTGATCATCTATCTCTTTTAACGGGCAGGACTATTATGCTTACATTTAATTGTGATTGATATATTAAGACTTGTTTCATGTTTGCCCTGCTTTGTCCATGTGCCATGTTTCTCTATTCGTCTTTCATGCCTCTTTATGAAGTTTATGGTTTTTGTTCTCTCCCTTCTAGTGCCTAGATGTTACATATCCTATGTCTAGTCATTTAGTAGCTACTCTTGAATTTTTACTAAACACACACACACCCCAAATTCTGAAGTTTAAAAATATCTTAAACATCTCCTCTCTCGAAAAAAAATATGAGGATCTAAGAATACTTTTATTTCAGATCAATCTTTTCTTGATCTACAATGTTATAAAGTATTTGTTATGACTTTTTTAAAAACATCCCACAAAGTAAACATTATTTTATATAGATAGTGTTCATTTAGATTTACTCTCATCATTACCAATTCATTTGCTCAGCAGAGCATTTTATTTCTCAGACCTTCCTCCTGGAATTATTTTCCTTCTCCTCAAGTATATATCCTTTAGAAGGTCATAAAGTGAAGCTATGTTGGTTTCTAGCTTTAGTCTTCCTGGAAATGTCTTCATTTTATGCTTGTTCTTAAAAAATAGTTTTGCCAGGTATGCAATTCTAGACTGATTGTTTATCTCTCTGCACGTTGAATATTTTATTCCAATGTATTTTAGCTGCCATTGTTGCTATAAGCCTAATTGTTATTCCTTTGCAAGCTACTTATCTGTTCTTCTTGGCTGTTTTTAAGGGCTTTTCTTTGTCTTTGGTATTTTTCAGTTTAACTACAAAGAGTGTGTGGGTAGAGATTTAAAAAAATTTTTTTAATCTCTGCCCTTCCTAGGTGTGTTTCAGTGGGCTGGGCATCACCCTGCAAACCAAAAGGTTATGAGTTAGATTCCTGGTCAGGGCACGTTCCTGGGTTGTAGGCTGGGGACCTGTGAGAGGCAACCGGTCAATGTTTCTCTCACACATCAATGTTTCTCTCCCTCCCTTCCCTCTCTGTCTAATATTTTTAATGATAATTTTTTAAAAAAGATTTTAATTACTTTATTTTACTTTATTTTTAGACAGAGGGGAAGGGAGCGAGAGAGGAAGACAAACATCGATGTGTGGTTGCCTCTCGCATGCCCCCCTACTGGGGATCTGGCCTGCAACCCAGGCATGTGCCCTGACTGGGAATCGAACTGGTGACCCTGTGGTTCACAGGCCAGTGCTCAATCCATTGAGCCACACTAGCCAGGGCAATAAAAAAAAAATTTTTTTTAATTGTATTTTTTAACCTCCTTCATGTATATTCTGCTTCCTATATATTCATGTCTTTCATTAATTCTTCAAATTTCTCAATCATTATTCTTTCAAATATTGTCTGCTCTCTATTCTCTCCTTGTGGGACCTCAATAACACATGTTAGATTCATTATTACATCTACTTATCTCTCAGCTTACATTCTGAGAACTGCTTTAAATCTATCTTTCAGTTAACTAATCCATCCACTGAGCTTTTAATTTCAACAATTACATTACTTATTTATAACATTTCACTTGGTTCTTTTACAAAACTCTAATACACAACCATGCCTGAGAATCTTTCATTTCTTGCTAAATTTCAATTTCCATCCTTTATTAATTTAAACATTTTATATACAATCATTTTGTATTTTGTATCTTATTCCAATAGTTTAAGTCTTTAGGGGTTTGTTTCTACCAAATCTCCTCTTAGTGGCTCATTTCCTTGTGTTTGGTAATTCTCTTCTATTGTGAGCCTTTCTTTACTTTGATGAATTTTATCAGTGGGAATTCAGAGAGCTTAACCAGAAAAAGCTTTCTCTCAAAATGTATCTGTATTTGTTCTGGCAAAGTCAGAGATAGTAGTGACCTTGCTCCAATTTAACATCCTTCTCAGATGTGGCTGTGAGCCAAAGCCTTAGCCTCCCTTCGGTGCTAATATGGGCATTTGCCTTCCGGCCACCCTGCCTTCTCTAATTGCCCATAGCTCATTGCTCCCTCTTCATTTTCATATGGAATAGATCCTTAAAGAGCTCCGTTACTTTTTAGCTTACCTAGTAACGCATTAAAAATATACTTGTAGCCCTGGCTGGTCAGAATGTAATCCTGATATGCCAAGGTTACGGGTTCCATCACATACATGAAGCAACCAATGAATGCATGGATGGGTGGAACACTAAGTCAATGCATCCCCCCTTTTCTCTAAAGTCAATAAATAAAATAAAATATGCTTGTAACCTTCTACACAGAATAGTTTCAAATAATTTACATAGATGCTGCCCCCTCAAAGAGGTAGAACATAGCTTCCCACTCCTTAAATGTGTACTGTGCAGTGACCTCTTTCCAAAGTGCAGTCCGATAAAAGGAGAAAAAAGTGTAACTTTTTAAGGAAGAAGTCTGACAAACACTACACTGCCTTAGCCAGGGGTCAACATCAGCACCATCGGTGATAAGGCATGCTGACAGTTACCCTTGATAACTCTGGCACTTCACTTCTTTCCAGGAACCTATAACCCAGCTAATCATAAAAAAAAAAAAAATAATAAAAAATAAAATAAAATAAAATAAAATAAAATAAAATAAAATAAAAATCAGACAAAACCATATTAAGGCACATTCTACAATATACTGGGACCACAGTACTTCTCAAACCATTAGTCTGAAGGAGCCTAAAGAAACATGACAACTAGGCAAAAACTATGGAAATCCACAAATAAAGTATGAACTCTAGTTAATAATTGTGTCAATATTAGTTCATTTGTTGTAACAAATGTACTAAATAATTTAAGATGTTAAAACAGGGGAAACTGGGTGTAGGGTATATGAAAACTATACTGTTTCTGCAACTTTTCTGTAAATCTAAAGCTATTCTATTTTTTAAAAATTATGTCTGCTGCAACTGCCATAGGATTTCGTTGTATTTTTAGTGGAAGGATCCTGCAAAATATTTCATCTGCCACATCACCAAACACAGAAGTCGTCTGTTCACCCTGATGTCAGGTATAATCATCCTCCTTCCCCAGATCCATGCTCCACTGAAACTCCTCTGGCAAACTTTCTCTTCTTAGTTTCTGAGAAATCACTTTCTGATCCTCTCCTCTACCTAGAACACCTTTTCTTCTGCTGACCCTTGAAAAGTCTAGTGTTTGCCAGGTTCTTTCACTGGCCCTATTCTCTTCTCATAACACTGTTCCTTGAAAGCTCATTCATTAACTACTACTTACAGTTCCCGACTCTACATCTCTAGTCCAAAGCTCCCTTCCAAATACAACACAGTGGTTATAAACATTTCTTAAGTCCATCAAACCTAGTTTCAAAGCCCAGCCCCTATTTCCAACTGCATGACCTTTTCAAAATGCTGCTCTCTTCATTTATACAAAGAGATAATAATAACACCTACCTATTCAAAGGCTATTGCCAAGATTACATAATACATGTAAAATTCCTAGGACAGCATCATGTACTTAACTGTCAATAAATGTTAGTCAATATTAGGATTATAGACACTATCTATAAGGCTAATTATCTACTAAACAACTCTTCTGAAATGCCCTCTAGACATTCCAACTCCATATGTTCAAACCTGCTTTCATCATCTAGCTCTTCCTTCTCAATTCCCTGTCACCAAAGACAGAATCCATAGAATCCACTTTCCAAGCTTTCCTTTAACTTCATCCCCAACATCCAACTGGTTGAAAAGTTCTATCAAATTCCACTTTCTAAAAATCTTTGTCATTTGGCTAGGTTATTATACTGGCCTCTCAACATTTCCCCAAAATATACTATTTATTTTTAAAAACCAAAATATCAGTTTCAGGTATTGCAGTTTACTGTACTATTTTAAAAAACAAAACACTTTTTTTGTTTGTTTAAATAGTACAAACAGTACTTTTGTTGGCATAATTCAAATGCAGCTTCATTCATCTTTCTTGGTTGTCTTTCTCTCTTCCCTACCTACATACCCACCCCCATCCCTCTTAACTTTCTCCACAAACATCTTACTCTATTTACTACTATTTGCTGCTACACAGCTCAGGAAACTCCCCTGACTCACTCCCCTGTACCCTTCTTACCTCCCACTTCCAGAGTGCATGTAAGGCAACAAACCCTCCTTACCCCAGGATTTCTCCTTGGGGAAGGAGAAGATTTAGAACGCCATTAAGGCAATCTATCTCAAGTTGGTCAAGGGAAAAAAAAAGTCAGCAATTTTGAACTACTAAACAGATGAGGTTCTCAAAGCACCGGTCAGAGGAATAAGGCAAGCTTTGATGTCTAACCCAAACAGCTACATCACACATGCAATTATAGGGGTGCCGCAGGCAAAAGGACCATAGTGGAAGGAAGCAGCAAAGTCAAGAGCAGTTGAGGATTTATT
This sequence comes from Anoura caudifer, assembly GCA_004027475.1. Taxonomy (NCBI): domain Eukaryota; kingdom Metazoa; phylum Chordata; class Mammalia; order Chiroptera; family Phyllostomidae; genus Anoura; species Anoura caudifer. The sequence goes on along the minus strand of PVKU01009561.1, from coordinate 39,376 downwards.
AGAATGATAATCTATGTTTATTGTTTGTTTTTGTAAGTTCATATTTTTACTTAATGTTCTAGAATATGATCATAATTTAAAAATTTTTAAAAATATTTAGTATCTGACCTCACTGATTTGATTTTGGTTTTTGAACTCTAAAAGCTTTTGAACTAAAGTCAAAAATTATAATAACACCGTATCATAAAAATAATTTTGGTCCAGTGTTATAATCACTACCTATTGTAGCTTTTATGCATATCTATAGTTACTTCCTTTTCAAAAACTCTCCCCTCATGTCTCAAAAGTCATGCCTTTTATTCCTTCCCATTGTCTTGTCCATCTTCACTGGCTATGTGCACATCTGCTTGTCACTCCTTGCTTCTGATTTTTTATTTATTGATTTGGTGGGGGTGGGAGGAAGAGAGAGAGACTGAGAGAGAGAAACATCAACTTGTTGTTCCACTTATTTATGCATTCATTGGTTGATTCTTGTATGTGCACTGACCAGGACTGAACCCACAATCTTGATGTACTGCAACGAAGTTCTAACCAACTGAGCTACCATCTGATTCTTGGACATCTTTGTTTATATTTGAGATGTCTTCTTTCACCTGTTCACATCTGTTTGAACAACTGTTTCCCCCATTAAGTCTTTCTTACTACACACAAATATAAATTGGTTCTCTCTCTTCTTTAATTGGGGGTTTTCTAGAAAAACTTCCATAATAAAGCTTCCCAAAGTGTGTTCTATGAAACACTTACCACCTAAAATAACTAGAAAAGAAAGGGATTCCATGGTCAAATAAGTTTGGAAAACGTTAAATATCAATCTCCCACCCCTCTTGGAGATTCATGAAGCATTTTATGAAAGGTACTGAAGTCCAGCAGCATGAAATGAGGTTTAATTCTAATTTGGAAGTTCCTAAACTTTGACAGTAAAACCCGAAACCAAAGAGTTTTCGGGAGATACTGTTGAACAAAGTCATTCTATTATTTTTGTTCATTGCTATGTTTTATTTTCTCTGTATCTTATCCACATTTGTCAGTTTACACGTAGGTACTACACATTGCAATCTGAGAAACCCAAAAGGATAGAAATGAATTCTTACCAAGTTGGTACTAAACATACTACGTAAGGATGATCTATAAATGATTTCAAAAGCTTTTTACTTTTCTATGATCAGATTTTAAGTCTTTTAAACAAAGTGATATGGATCTTCTGAAATGTGTCACTGGTAAGAAATTTTCTTTTTTAAAAAATCTTTAAATTTTAAAAACTTAGATAAAACATAATTTTTACTTTATTACTCCAACTTCAATTTTTAGAAACTCTTGTTTTGGTAAGTTATTTATTTTTAAAATCCCGACCTGGCTGGTGTAGCTCAGTGGACTGAGTGTCAGCCTAGGAACCAAAGGGTCTCCAGTTCAATTCCCAGTCAGGGCACATGCCTGGGTTGCAGGCCAGGTCCCCAGACGGCAGCATGTGAGAGGCAACCACACATTATTATTATTTCTCTCCCTCCCTCCCCCTCTGTCTAAAAATAAATAAACAAAATCCTTTAAAAAATGGGTAAACAGTTTTCAAATTAATATATTCTCTGGGCATTCACTAGTATTAATAAAAAGGACTAAAAAAGGTCCATGTTCATTCCTTTGGATTGTTAACCTTAAAATTTCACCTAGAGTATGCATGATTAATTGGGAGAATTTAAAACTTAAGTAGACAGGCCTAAATATTTAAATCTAAGAAAACTGTACAATCTCAATAGCAGCAATTCTCCAAGTGTGGTCTGAGGTCAGCTTTAAGAAAAATTCGTTAATTAAACACTTTTTATGTTCTGCACTCTCTTCAAGGTGCTGAGGATGAAGTAGTGGTGTACAAAACGAATTCACTACTGTTATGGACTTGACTGTAGTTGGGGGTGAGGGGCACATGCATCTCAGTAAAGCAGCAAATAAGTAGTTCTTTATGATGAGAAAAGGTATAAAGAAAATAAAATAGGGTGATGTGGTAAGAGAATGACGGTGGGGGCCGGAATGGGGTGAGCTCTTTGGCTAGAATGACAAGGGCTGAACCTCTAAACACACAACATTTGAGCTAAGACCTGAAAGACAAGGACATCAAGGCATATTTTCATATAAAATAGTGATAGTATAAATAGCAGTGTATTTTTATGTCCTTATTTGGCATAATAAAATGTTAACAAACTTATGATCTCACAAATTAAAAAATAATAATTAAATGACGAAACAAAATCTGAAAATCAATAGACAATATGCAATATTAAGAAAACAGACAATGGATACATATCTTGCAGAAACCTGATAAAGGTTATTCTACATTATCAAGCAGTGGTTCTCAAACCTTTTGATTTCAGGATCCCTTAAAAACTATATAATTATTGAAGACTCCAAAGAGCTTTTGTTTATATGGGTTATATCTATGCTATTCAGTGCTTTAGAAATTAAAATGAAGAACTTAAAAATATCTGTTAATTCATTAAAAATGACAATAATAAAACCATTAGTTATTAAATTACATACATTTCTATTAAAAATAACTATATTTTCCAAAACAAATTTACTGAGTAGCACTATTTTACATTTTTGAAAATCTAATATCTGGCTTAATAGAAGTCAACTAGGTTCTCATAACTGCTTCTATGTTCAATTTATTGTTATATGAATTAATGAATTGCTTTCTACTCTGCGGTTCAGTGAAATCACGAAAAAACACAGGCACACCAATTCGCAGAAACAAAGAGTATGATGGTGGTTGCCAGGGGCTAGGAAGTGGGAGATATTGACCAAAGGATACAAACTTCCAGTTATAAGATGAACTCATTCTGGGGATCTAATGAACAATATGCTGACTCTAGTTAAAATATGGTATTATATACTTGAATGTTCTTGAGAGCAGATCTTGAAATGCTCTCAAGGAAAAAAGTAATTATATGAGGTTAAGAAGGTATTAACTAACCTTATTGTGGTAATCATTTGGCAATATATGTGTGTAACAAATCAGCACGTTAAAGTTACATAATGTTATATATCGATTATATCTCAATAAAGCTGGAAAAAAATAGGCACAAGGCTGCTTGGGAACCATTATACTATATATACCACACTGCCTACAGAACACTACAAAATACCAATAAGCTTTAAAAGAAGTGGAAAGCAGTCCAGCACTGTGGTATAAGGTAGATTCTGGAGTGAAGTCTGCTTTGATTTGAATCCTGGCTCTACTGTTCACTAGCTGTGCATCTTGAATAATTTGCCTCACTTGAGCCTTCAAGAACTTCACTTATGATCACTTATATACTTTATTTATTATTTTGCCTGTAACCAGTATAGTTAATTTTACATATACATCACTAATAGACTAAGTAATAAAAAACCTCAAGAATTGTTACATTAAATGACATCACATAAGAACTCATTAAATGTTAGTTATTTATTACTGAATCTATTAGTAATATACTTGTGAAGTTAACTGCCTTAATGACTGTAAATTTGATAAAGAATATTATTAAATAACAACAAAGTACTTTGTAAGCAACTCAGGCTTTGACTCTATCGTATTTCTTTTCTTTCTCCCATTCACTCTCACCATCTGCCTACTTTTCTTTTTTTTAAATTAAGCTACACTTAGCCACTCTGAAACCAGGTATGGCTATAAATGTTCTCACAATTTCCCCAAAATAATCAATTAACTTCTCTGAGCCCTAGCTTATACATTTTTTCAAAGATTTTATTTATTTATTTTTAGAGAGAGGGGAAGGGAAGGGGAAAGGGAGAGAAACATCAATGAAAAGAGAAAAAGAAACATCAATCAGCCACCTCCCACATGTACCCACCCACCTCTAATCCCCATGACAGGCAACCTAGGTACATGCTCCTCACTGGGAATCCAACCTGTAACCCTTCACTTTGCAGCAGGAACACCAAACCAACTGAGCACCAGCCAAGGGATAAAATTTTTAAGCTTGGATAACTCCTATCTTGCAGAGTTAATGTCAGGTTTATAGGTAATATATGTATGATATCTAGTAAATATGCTCAGTGAATAATACTTTCACTCCAACCAAAAAGTGGTACCTCTTTTAAACTGTTACTCACATTATCACCCTGGCTGGGTGGTTCAGTTAGTTGGAGCACAGTCCTGTACACCAAATGGTTATGGGCCCGATCCCCAGTCAGGGCATATACAGGAGGCAACTGATGGATGTCTCTCTCTCTCTCTCTCTCTCTCTCTCTCTCTCTCTCTCATTCTCTCTCTCTCTCAAAATCCATGAACATATCCCAAGATGAGGACTACAAAAAAAAATCCCCCTTGTTATTATCATACTTCCAGAACCTGTTTTATTTTTAATTGCAAAGGGATTTTACTTTTTATTTTTATTGATTTATTTTTTTGAGAGAGAAAAACATCCACCTGTTTGTTCCACCCACCCACGCATTCATTGGTTGATTCTTGTAAGTGCACCCACTGAAGGACAAAGCCACAACCATGGCACATCAGGATGATGCTCCAACCATCTGATCTACCCTACCAGGGCCCAGATTTCAGAAATATTGAATGCTTGCTCCATGTAAGACTCTGTATTGGGTGCTAAAAAATATGAATATAAGAAACAACATTTAGTAACCAAGTAATGCTGACTGAACCCTGGACACAAGAGATCATCAATTTAAAATACTGCCTCACACTACAGTTTTAAAACTATAATGATGGCAAAGGGAACACAAAACAGCACCGTACCCATTCTAGTCTTTTTAAAATCAAATATGGAACATTATAATTCCCAACATTAAAAGATATTTTCCCCTTGAACACTGCAACTTTTACTAAAGGGTAATAAAGAAACACTCTCTTTCTGCTGGTGGGTACCAAAGAACCATACAGTGAAGGCCAAGTGAAACTATTCACTAAGAGTAAAGTGGGAGAAGGAACAAAGATGAGGGAAAGACAAAGGCCACAACCAAAATTTAAAATCAGCATATTAACCTTTCATTTCTTTCATCAAAGGGCCTCTATTTCAATGTTTCTCTCTAAGAAAAGAACAGAAAGAATTAGGTATTTTTTAAACTGTCTTTATCTTAGCCAGAAAAACTTTATGTTCCAAAGCACAGATGACATTTTTGCCTTTTTCCAAAAGGAGGAACTCAGTTCTGTAGCTACAAGATGTGCATTTCTCCAGTGTTCTATAATTAAACAAAGCACCAACTATTTTTTGTTTCCTTGACAAACAAATGATAAACTCAATCAAGCTGGTTTGTACAATAGCGTTAAGTTTTTGAGAAATTTTACTAGGGTCTCTGAGCTCCTTCTCTACAAACCCAGCTAGGGTCATGCATATAGTAGCACCCTTCTGCATTTGAGAGACAAAGCAGTTAAATGAAGAAGATAACAAACGGCTTCTGAAGTCTCATAATACTGGTAAAAAGGTTCATTTAGTATATACCACTGCAATAATTATAAGCTATAATTAAGGTAGTTTCATGTTTTTAAATATTGTCAGGAAATATAAAAAATATTTGCTGCATCTCAATGAACCCAGAACAATAGTATGATTTTTTTTTTTAATGTGATCTAGGAGGTATCCACAGGAAAGGGAGAGGAGGACCAATTATGCAATAATGTTACAACTGGGAATTATAACAGAGCTAATGCCTAACTGATCCAAAAGTGCCACTAGGCCTAAACCAAAAGTAGAAATATGAAAGAGATCAAAATAGATCACCATATTTTTCAGACTATAAGACATACCTAGGTTTTAGAGTAGGAAAAAAATAGGAGGCTCCTGCCTCCTGTGACTCTGCTCCACTGCCGCCCCCCACCCCCCACAGTGAGCCAGGTAAGCTACATTTGGACTATAAGATGCACCCCCCTTCCTCCCAAATTTGGGGGGAAGTGCGTCTTATAGTCCAAAAATATAGTATTTTTTCCAAGGATCTGAGATAAAGTTTACCTTGAACCTCAGAAAGAACCTAAGCCAAGAACATAAGACCAAATAAGCAGAAAGACGTATCTAAGATAGCGGAATGCACCCTGGCAGGTGTGGCTCACTTGTTTGGAGCATTGGTCCATAAACCAAAAGGTTGAAGGTTGGATCTCCAGTCAGGCACATGCCTGGGTTGCAGGTCTGGTCCCAGGTCAGGGTGCATATGAGACGGTCAATTGATATTTCTCTCACATCAAGGTTTCTCCCCCCACCGCACCCCTCCCCTCTCAAATTGGTAAGCATGTACTTGGGTGAAAATAAAATTAAATTAAAAGTAAGTAAATAAATGAAATGAAATAAAATAAAATATCAGAATGCCTCAGAGCCTTCTCTTGACCTCTTCTCCATCTACTCTTGCAACAACAGTCCGCACATACAGGTGGTCCTGTAAGATTATAATGGAGTTTAAATTTTCCCATCGCCTAATGATCTATCCATCACAATATGATAGAGCTTCATATTCCTCATTTCTTCATGATGATGCTGGTGTAAACAAACCTCTTGCACTGCCAGTTGTATTGTATGAAAATATAGCATATACAATTATATACAGTACGTAATACTTGAAAATAATAATAAACTTGTTACTGGTTTACGTATTTACTATACTATACTTTTTATGGTTAGAGTGTACTCATTAAAAAAAGTTTGCTGTAAAACACTGTGCTGTGTTACACCGCCAATAGCCTCGTACATCTGGTGTTTAGTGTCCACTTGCATCGTTTTCTCTTGTGCTTGATTTAATCTTGTATTGTTTTATAAATTTAGTGAAGCCTAAGTGCACAGTGTTTATAAAGTCCACAGTAGTGTACAGTAATGTCCTAGGCCTTCACATTCACGTACCACTCTCTCACTCACCCAGAGCAACTTCCAGTCCTACAAGCTCCATTCATCCTAAGTGCCCTACACAGGTGTACAATTTTTATACCATATCTTTATTGTACCTTTCCTATGCTTAGATACACAAATACTTACCACTGCATTACAGTGGCCTACAGTATTCAGTACAGTAACATGCTATACAGGTTTGTAACCTAGGAGCAATAGGCTCTATCATATAGTCTAGATGTGTAGTAAGCATACCGTCTAAGTTTGTGTAAGTACACTCTATGATGTTTGAACAATGACAAAATCACCTAACAATGCATTTCTTAGAACATGTCCCCATTAACTGGCACATGACTGTAGATCTCTTCCAGCCTGGTGGCTCTAAAGACACACTAACACACTGGTGACTGCTACAGAACTCTGAATACACTAAAACAACTGACTTTTATACTTTAAGTGAGCAAAAGTTGCATTTGTGAATTATACCTCAATAAAGATTAATTTAAATGTAGACAACCCAAACCTAATACATTCAAAACTAAATTTCTGATCTTCCTCCCCAAACCTGCCCCACTTAAACAGCCTTCCCCATACCAGTAACTGTCAACTCTTTCTAATCACTCAGGCAAAAAAAGTCATTTTTTATTGTTCTCCTCTCTTACCCCATATTTAATCCATCTAGAAATCCAGTAAGATCTTCAAAAGAGATCTAGAATTAAATTACTTATCCCTTCCACTGGCCACAACCTGGGCTAAATCACCAACATCTTACCCCAGGATTACTATAATAGCCACCTAACTGGTATAGGTGCTTCCGCAGCAACCAGAATGGCCTTTTAAAACACAAATCAGTTCATATCACTCCTCTACTCAAATGGCTTCCACCTCATTCTAGATAAAAGCCAAGGTCCTTACAGTACCTATAAAAGTCTCTGTGATCTGAACTCACCATAATCTCTGAGTTCATTTGCTAATCCTCATTTTCACTACTCCTTTCCAGCCATGAAAGCTTTCTTGCTGTTCCTTAAGCTTATCAAAGTACACTCTAACCTCAAGATCTTTGTATTCTTCTGTTTTCTTTGTCTTAGAACATTCTTCTCTCACACTTTCATATCTGTATTGCTTAATACCTCACTTTCTTGCTCAAATGTCACCTTCTCAGTGAGGCTTTCTCTCTTATCACCCAATTTAAAATACCTGTAACACTCTCTATGCCCCTTACTTGCTTTATATTTCTCTATAGCACTTCTAATATTCTTACCTCATTTGTATCCAAACGACACAGGATTAAAAACCTTTACGCCTATGGCAGTACTGTCATACTCTACATGTCTAGCCTACATATCTCTGACAAAGGATGGATTATGAAGAAAGTAAACAGTTAAAAGAATAGCTACATTTCAGAGGCTAAAGCTGCAGAAAATGGTCCTAGACCCTCAGAGTTGTGGAATATCAAATATAACAGATTACACTCCCCATTGCCCAGTGTTGTACCCCCAAAATCTCTGCCCCCCTCAAAATGCATTTATTATTTAACCTAAATATACCTCACATTCAGAGATTTCTGCCTGGCAGACAGCATTAATAACATGTTTGACTAGTTTTTCCATATTTTGTTAATCGAAGACATAATAAATGCCTATCAGAGCTTCAAATCTACAGAAGATAGTTGTGCTACAGAATGCAGAAACAGAAACAACAAAACAGTGTAACACTAAGATTTAAAATCTCAACAATCTAGTTAACACCCGTGGCCTAATCTTGAATAAATAGGTTATCAAAGGTTTTCTGCACTGCGGAAAATATTTTATGACTAGGACAGGTTATCTAGTGCAATGGCTAAGTGAACACTGTAAATCACGGATGCCTGGGGTTGAATCCTGGCTCCACCGCTTACTAGCTCTGTAATGGGCAAATTATTCAACTTCTCAGTGCCTGTTTTCTCATCTATAAAATGGGATCATAATAATCCCCATTAGTGAGGGAGACTGAATGAGTTGTGAGGACTGAATGAATTAATGTGTGCAAAATGCTTGGAACAGTGCCTGACACATACTAAGCACTTGCTGTAAATTAGCTATAAAATTACTATCATCTTCATGGTGTAGCTAAAAATGACAAAGGAGAAAATTGGGATGTTCTAAATTACATTATTGGGCCAGAGAGTGAGAGAAAGAGACACAGCTGTTAGACTTTTAATGGCTGAAGGCCAACTAACAAAAGACTGCTCAAATTCCTTCTATGTTTGTTGGAACTTCAGATTAATTTCCAGGAGGCTATTTCCGCAGATTATCCTTCAAACTCCAGGAGCCTCCGCTGCCCACAGCCAGTCCACAAAGGGGACATTTCTTTTTGCTTTGCCCTTAATCCCAGAGCTCACACACACACACACACACACACACACACACACACACACCCCACCCCACCCCCTTCTCCCATCCTAGCTAATGCATATGCTTTCAGATGGCTTATACCTTTCTTCTCCCTACCTGATATATAAAAACCCTTGGAAACTTCTGAGAGAGGGACACGTTGCTGGAGGTTGAGACTCCATGCCCCAAGACCCGTCTTCTTTTTGGCTAGCAATGGCTTAATAAATTCTTTATTTTATTTTTAATTTTTTCAATTTTTTTTTTTTTAATTTTAAAGAGAGGAAGGGAGAAAGAGAGAAGCATCAATGTGAGAGAGAAACATCAACTGGTTGCCTTCCGTACGTGCCCCTACTGCGGATCAAACCCACAACTAAGGTATGTGCCCTGATCAGGAATCAAACCTCTAACTTTTTGGTGTACGGGACGCCACTGCAACCAGTTGAGCCACACCAGCAAGAGCAAACCTTTTACTTTAAAGACTTTTCTTTCCACCATGGAAGTTAAAATTTTTGTTTAACACCATCTTCATGGTCCAGCTAAGGATCCCAAGACCCGAATTAAAAAAACCACTGCCAATGACTGTAACTGCACTTTACAAATTCTCTACAATAAATTAATCCTGTACAAAGAGGTTTTTTATGCTAGTCCATATTTACATAACAATGTCCCTTATGGAAAAAATTACTGAAATTTGCTTCAAATGGGGAGGAGGGGATAGAACAAAAGAAACTGACCATTAAATTGATAATGAGTGAAGTGGGGTAATCAGAAGGGGGGAATATCATGTTTTCTGAATCTTATATATAAAGTTTGTACCAAAAATAGCTCAAGGGAGATCTTAACAGGTATTCTGTTCTACTAATGATTCTACTTCCCTATATCCCCCTTTTCTTCAAAAACTCACTTGAATTCTCATAACAGCTCGTATAAAACAGATCAATGGTTTCTAATCATTCATTGGTTAGAAACAAGACAACACGGAGACATCATGAACACAGTATTTTCCAGTTTGTCCTGCTAGTGCTTCAGAGCACTCATTCATTCACTACCGAGAGGCAGATTCAAATCATCTGCCCTGAATGGGAATATAATTTCCACCACTATACCCAAAACAAAGTTCTGCTGTACTTATTCTGAATACCTAGGATCTTATCTTTTTCTGCGTAATCATCACCAACATAAGCTGAATGTTTTCTATACACAAGGACTTATGCTAAATTGCATGCATTATCTTCTTAAATCTAGACAACAATCCTATGAAAAATAATTATCTCTACTTACAAATCAGAGCCTGATGCTCAAAATTTAAGTACTTTGCATAGAGTCACCCAGGTATTAGTGATGGAATTAAGATCTGAACCCAGGTCTAGCTCTACTTTTCCATATTGATTCCCATTTTACATTAAAAACAAGAGGGGCAAATGAAGTATAGAAATAACATTCTGGTCAAATTGCACATCAAGTCCCTACAAGAGCCATCTTGATCCTGCCAACAACTATACTTATTACTTCTTTCACTAAAAAATATTTCCTTCTGATAAACAGGTATTAAAGCAATACAAGTTCTTAATTATTTCACTAAATTATGTTGGCAAATATTTACCGATTGCTGTGTGCCAACCACTGTTCTAGCTGCTTGAGGATATAGCAGCAAAGAAGACACAGCCCTGTCATCTAGTGGGAGCAGAAAGACAGTAAACATACGAACAAAAACCAAGGTAATTTCATATACTGAAAATAAAGTGACGCGATAGAAAGCAACTGAAAAGACCCCTTGAAATAAGGTCATTAGGGAAGGCCTTTCAAGGAGGTAATAACCGAGCTTGAATCTAAATGATGAGAGGACAACTAGAAGAAGTCTGAGAGGTAGCAGTGCAGGAACTTGTTAAAGTTTAGATCTTATCCCCATTGCAAGGGAATGCCAACTACAGGACTTTGAAGTACAGGAATGGCATCTGTTTATGCTACAGAAAGATCACTTTAAAAATGATGGTAATGAATGCTTCATCCAAACAAATTAAGAGAAACCTGAACAAAATCAGTATGACTCACCCATGGAACTTCAAGAAGCCTACTCCCCTTCTCTACGTTATCACCTTTAAAAGTTATACATTATGAAGTTAAAGGATAAAATGAAAATATCTCTGGAAGACCTAACATAGTTACTTAAATTCACAATGAGGTCTAAATAAAAATTACTAAATAAGGGATACCAGAAGACAGAGAGAGAAAGAGAAACAAAAGTGGCCACCAGGAAAATGGACAGAAAGGATGGAAATGCCAAAAGTATCAACCTCCCAAACTTGCCTAAAGCTGACTTAGAAACCAAACTCAAACTAAAATAATTCTAACTGTAAAGAAATAATAAAATTAAATGAAAAATGAGGTCCAGCCCTGGCTGATATGGCTCAGTGCATTGAGTGCCAGCCTGCGAACCAAAGGGCCACAGGTTCGATTCCCAGTCAGGGCACATGCCTGGGGTGCAGGCCAAGTCCCCAGCAGGGGCATGCGAGAGGCAACCACACACTGACATTTCTCCCCTTCTCTTTCTCCCTCCTTTCCCCTCTGTCTAAAAATAGATAAATGAATAAATCTTTAAAAAAAAAAAAAAAAAGAAAAGAAAAATGAGGTCCAATGCATAAATTATTTTTATTATACCCTTCACCACTCTCCTGAATATCTCTCAACAGGCTTTACTTACCAGATAGCTGACATCCATTAAATGTGCAGCTGACCACAGAATAACATGGGTTTGAACTGCAAGGGTCTTATATGTGGATTTTTTTTCAATAAAAACTGTAAATGTATTTTTTGTCCTTATGATTTTTCTAACATTTTTGTCTTGCTTACTTTATTTTAAGAATACAGTATATAATACATATAACACAAAAAAATGTGTTAATCGACTGTTTATGTAACCAGTAAGGCTTCCAGTCAACAGTAGACTATTAGTAAAGTCTGGGGATAGTTAAAAGTTATACAAGGGTTTTTGACTGCTCAGGGGTTGGCATTCCTAATCCCCACATTGTTCAAAGGTCAACTGTAAATACAAAACTACTACAAATTACCTTGAACCATTTTAGAAAGTTAAGTTGCACTGCACTAGGCCAAGAGGGAGAAAATCAGGTTTTTACAAAGCCAAAAGCATTTAACTGAATAAACTATATATCATGCACTTCAAATGAAGTATTGTCTTCCTAGAGCAATATTTTTTCCCCTTTTAAGATATTAACAAGGGAAATAAATTCAGACACAGTATCAACAGCAGAGGCAGAAAAATTCTGGCTCTGGTCTCTCATTATTATAATTGTCATTTGTAATCCCACAAGGCAGAGATGAGAACCAACTTATTCTTGCAAATGATGTAACCATAGTGTTAAAGCACCAGAGCCCAAAGGTGGAAAATGTCAAATACTTGCATAATTTAGTAAAAATGCTTTAAAACAGGAAGAATATGTTTAAGAAAAACATGTCCTCAGGCTCACATGAGCACTGCTTGCTACCACTAGTGTACCAAGTACATTAAAAATAATCTTGAAGACATTTTACTAAGTTAAATGTGGCCATCATCAACTGATATGGTAGAGTCAAAACCTATCTCCACCATTTTACCATGTAAACTTAAGCAACTTAATGTTTCTAAGTCTTAGTGTCCCCATCTGTAAATCAATGATTAAAAAATCTACTTCTTATGGTTATGTTAAGGTATAACAAGGTAGATATACTGTAAATGACAAGAGTTGGGCACACAGCAGATACTTAACATTTTGATGACTGTTATATTTGATTTTGTATGTTCTATTGGAATAATTTTACCTCTTGGGAAAAAAGTAACTTCGATCTGCTATTGGTACATATAGGTAATCCTGTCTTGGTACTACAACCCTTTCAGCAAATATTCAAAGAGCCAAAACACATCTTTCCCAACAATAACTTTATATATACAAATGATCTGAAGTTTGCAGCCTATGATTTTGCAAATTTTTTATCCATCTGTTCCCTAAAAGGTAAACACAAGTCAAAATACTACAAAAGCAATGGTAGAAATGGAACAAGATGTGGTGACAAGCTATGGACAGGAAGCAATGAAGACCTAAAATTCCAATATAAGTTGATTTAGGATTAACCTTCTCTTCTCAGGAGGAAGCAACAGTGACTTTTCCACACTTCCTCATGAAAGAGATGAAATCTTCTGCAAACAATCCATGCTTCCTGGACAGTTTACTAGACCTCTTTTCTGTAGTAAGAAGAAAAAAACTCCCCAATGAAGACAAAACAGTAGTAACTAGAAGGAAAAGGATACTATATATACTCAAAAAGTGTATTTCTTTTTCTTCCCCCCACTAGGTGACACTGGCATCATTTCGATGGACAAATATTCGGATGCTGTTTTCCTCTGCTTAACAAGGGTTGCAGGAAAAAAAGCACGTTTCTTAGTTTCTTGTTTTGATTATTACCTATGAAACCAAAAATTCCTTAAAACGGTATTTCAAGTGATTTTTAAAATACTGATGATACCCACTACAGTTGCTTCCGGTCAGTATCAAGAAGCCTATATTTTATTGCAGCAAACACAGGTACAGGGGAAAACCCCGCAGGTAGTCGCCTCAGCTCTAAGTGGAGCTCATATTACTCAACATTCATCCAGATAAAGCCCTTCTTATTACACAAGTTTAGATCATTAGAAAATAGAGTGGTCCAACATATTCCAGCGAAAAAGGTGGATGTACTATCTCTAAAACCAGAGCCTGTCTGTCTTAAGGAAAACCAGAAATCATTAACATGTCAAGGCCTATCTAAGAAACAAACGGACGCGACAATTTCCGTAAAGGTTCAGTAAGTCAACAAAACCTTACAAGGCTCCGAAATGATACAATGTAGCAATCTACAGATACGGGGCCAACGGCCCAAGGTCACACCAAGTCAGTGGCTAAAATATCCAAGAAATGCTAAGCCTCCTGCAATTTGGGAAAAGGCTGGCTAGGAATGGAGTCTGGGTTTGGGAACACTCGGGTCACAGCTTTAATGAGAACGAACAGCCCCAACGAAATGCTGTGGCTCCATGGGAAAACCCCAAGCGATTCCGGGATTATTTCCTTCCATCTCCCCAGGTTTCCCTTCTCCTAGGCACCCCCAACACTCACATCTCCGGAGCCACTTCATCCAATGGTAGACGATAGTAGTGTGGTGTTTCTTGTTCTCTATACACCAAGACGACAGGCCTTGAATAGATTCCATGGTGTTGGTTACCGACTGGAATTTTCGATCCAACGAGGACTCCAAAGCCCCTGACGAAGAGGCCGACGAGGAGGAGGCCTTACTGCTGCCTCCGCCGCCGCCGGCCGCCATCTTCCCGGTTTGCACTAGCGCTGCTGCTCCTCTGGCGGCGGCGGCGGCGACGGCAGCGACGGAGGCGGGAGCGAGCAAAACAATCACTGCGAGTGCGTGAAAGCCGTAGGTGGGGAGGGAGGTCAGGGGGAGGGGATGGTGCACGCGCTAGGCTCTTCTGACGGTAAGACGGGCGGGTCAGCTGCTGAGCACGCTGGTGGCTCCCACACGCTGCAAGGAGGGGCTGCAGGATTCGAAGGTTTATCAGAATTGTTCAGGGGATTGTGTTTAAACCAGTCAGTAATCAGAAATTTCGCAGAAAACAGGGCAAAACCCTTAAAAATGCCTGACCCCCAAACCAATGGCTTTATATTCTTTGGCTCTCTACGCTAAGTAAGACCCTTCCCCACTTCTACACCACACTCCTATTAGGGCGGGCGTTAATATCTTAAATTTAATACTACCCGACTGCCCCTTCGGGGACAGTAATCTTTCTCTCCCCTTTAGATCCTCTACCACAGAAAAGGCCCAAGGCTACTACCTAGTCAGGATTTTTTTTGCAACGCAACAGCAGCAAAGGGACAGCAACAGTATCGCGCACGCGCTGCTTAGCCCCGCCCCCCGCTTCCTTCTCAGCCTAGAAAGCAGAGGGAGGCCGTGATGGCGGGGCAATCTGACCAATCAAGGGAGGAGAATGAGAAGCGCGCGCAGAAGTCCGCAAAGCCCCTAGGCCAAGGAGGTGCTTTGATTATTTGTGCGCGTGCGCAGCACCTCCGCGTGTAGCGGGCTGGGAGGAAAAACGGGGAAGGAAGAAGTAGGGAGTTGGTCAAACTAAGGAGGTTGGGGGAGGGGGCTTCACCGCTCTGCCCCACCTTCTTCTTCGAAGCGAAGTCTCTCCCTTGAGGATGGATACCTAGCTCGCATCTGGGCCAGGAAACGTCCACCACTCAGCGGCCACTGTTACTTCCTGGCGACTGCAGCCGCCACGGCACTAATTCCTTGGGGAACCGACACACGACAAAGTGGCCAGCAGCCATTTTGCAGTGCTTTAGCTGATGCGCATGCGCCAACACCAGTGAGCCATTCACTACGCAGACTCCTAGACCAAGCAGTATTTTATATTTCCCTTGGTCCATACCATTCATAACTACTTGACTATTTGAATTATAGGAAGAGAAAGTAAATGAAGTGAAACGAATTTTCCCCGTAAAATTTTCGACACGAGGAAAGGTTAAAAGGTATCTCACCTTCGCTAGTTATATCTCACAATTGCATAATACATTATACAACTTAGATTAACCATTCTATCACATCTGCGATGCAAAACCTCTGAGCGGATTTGCAGGCTTCCGTGACTCACTGAACACGTGCAATTATTATATTTTAATTATTTTATTTCTCCCCAGCAGATTCATGTTTCTTGAGGCAGGGAAACTTTTGTCAACCTCATATCTAGCATTCATTCATTCAACAAAAAGATGTTGAATGTGTTGAATGAACCGTTCTAAATGTTGGAGAGTAACAACAAAACAGACAAAAATTCCTTCACTCTGGGGTTCAGTGTTAGCAGACCGTAAGCAAACATATATTAAGGGGTAGCAATAAATTATGTAAAGAAGTATGAAGCAGGGTAAGGGCGGTAGAGAGTATTGTATGGGTGATCCTGTATATAAGCATAGGAAAGGTGGTTTGGTGCGACAGGAAGGTCTTTGGAAGAAAGTGACACTTGGCTCTTGTTAAAAAACTTTAACTTTCATGGCTGAAAGTCTTTTTTTTTAAAGGGTTTATTAGGCCATTGCTACAAAAAAAAAAGACTGGTCTTGGGGCGTAGAGTCTAAACCACAAGCAACATGAGTAGAAAAGAAAGACATGTCCACCTTCCTTGAGTTTTGCAAGCATTTTTAAAAATATATCAAGTCGGGAGAGCAAGAGATAAATCACTCCTGAAGAATTTACTTCAGCTATAGACAACGAGGATTCGAGAAGGTGAAGCCAGGATAGGTGCAGCAGAGTCCACAACAGAATCTGTAAAGCTCGTGCGTAAACAAGAAGTGGAGACTCCTGAGGCTCAAGAGCTCCTAGCTATTCTATCTTTTTAGATAATCTAGAAATAACTGTCTGAGATTAATTTAATAATTCCAAAATATACTGAGTGTGAGCAGTTTTTTGTTGGTTTTACACTGCAGGTATTAACTGATCAACCTCTTTTTTTCTTTTCCTTCTCCCTCTGGCCTGATGTAATTTAATTTAGGATATCTCATATTCAATCCTCCCCTTCCCTTTCTTTGTCCATGGGGTCTATGGGTCCTTTATATTTATGTTCCTTGATTTGACCCCTCCCCTTCATTCTCCCTTTATCCCCCTGCCCCCTCCCCTCTGGTCCCTGTCAGTTTGTTGGTTGTTTTTTTTTTTTTGGGGGGGGGGGTTAGATTTTATTTTGGTTTTAGAGAGAGGGGAAGGAAAGGAGAAAGAAATATCAATGTGTGGTTGCTTCTCACGTGCCCTCTACTGGCAGGGACCTGGCCTGCAACCCATGCATGTAACTTGAACTGGGAATTGAACTAGCAACCTTTTGGTTCGCAGCACCCCTCAATCCACTGAGCCACACCAGACAGGGGCAGTTTGTTCTTATTTCCATGTTTCTGGTTCTATTTTGCTTGCTTGTTTGGTTTGCTGATTAAGTTCCACTTATAGGTGAGATCATATGGTATTTATCTTTCACCTCCCGGCTTATTTCACTTAGCATAATGCTCTCCAGTTCCATCGATGTTGTTGCAAAGGATAGGAGTTCCTTCTTTCTGTTGTGTAGTATTCCATCATGTAAATGTACCACAGTTTTTTGACCCACTCATTTACTGATGGGCATTTAGGCTGTTTCCAGCACTTGGCCTATTGTAAATAATGCTGCTGTGAACATTGGGGTGCATAGGTTTTTTTGAATTAGTGTTTCAGGATTCTTAGGGTATAATCCCAGCACTGGAATTGCCAGGTCAAAAGGCAGTTCTATTTTTAGTTTTCTGACAAAATTCCATACTGTTTTCCACAGTGGCTGCACCAATCTACATTCCCACCAACAGAGTATTAGGTTTCCCTTTTCTCCACATCCTTGCTAGCACTTGTTGTTTGTTGCTTTGTTTATGATGGCCATTCTGATCAGTGTGAAGTGGTATCTCATTGTGGTTTTAATTTGCATCTCTCTGATAGCTAGTGATGCTGAGCATCTTTTTGTATGTCTCTGGGCCCTCTGTATGTCCTCCTTGGAGAAGTGTCTGCTCAGGTCCTTTGCCCATTTTTGAATTGGATTGTTTGTCTTCCTGGTGTGGTGTTGTGTGAGTTCTTTATATATTTTGAAGATCAAACCCCTGTTCGAGGTATCATTGGCAAGTATATTTTCCCATATGGTTGGTTCCCTTTTCATTTTGCTGATGTTTTCTTTAGCTGTGCAGAAGCTTTTTAACTTGATTAGTCCCATTTGTTTATTCCTTCTTTTATATCCCTTGCTCTAGAGGACAGTAAGTACTTTAGCTTTTAACTCTGAGATGGGGAGCCCTTTTAAGCAAAGGAGGTTTTTTTTTTTTTTTAAGTTTATTGGTTTTAAAGAGAGAGAAGGGGAGGGAGGGAGGGAGAGAGAGAGAAACATTGATTTGTTGTTCCACTTTTTTGTGCATTTGTTGGTTGATTCTTGTTTGTGCCCTGGTTTAGAATAGAACCCACAACTTTGGTGTATTGGCATGACTGTCTAACCAACTGAGCTACCCAGCCAGGGCTTAAACACAGGAGTTTTAAGCAGAAAAATTACATGGTGATCTTTTTAAATGATTATGTTGATTGCTATATTGAAAATAGACTACACTGTTTGGAGGTATGTTTAAGCTCGCTAAGTAGACACCATGAAAAAAATTCATCCTCCCAAGTTAAAAAACTTTATGGACAAGAAGATTTGATCCCTTTATGAATCTTGTGATAAATGCATGTGTGGAGATGGCAACTAGTGGGCAACAGAGCAACACTGGAATGGTTGTAATACGAGGAAATAGTATCATGTTAGAAGAGTTGGGACAAGTATAAAGAATGACCGTGTTCACCAGAGAAATCAAGAGTTTCCACATGTCCCCTCTCCACAGCACCTGTTCTACTACAACATAAAAATTGAGTTGTGTACATTTTCACATAGAACTTTTGTTAAAAAAATTTTTCTATTGGTAAAAAAAACAAAAAAACAAGAAAGAAAGATGAAAAGAAAAAGAATAAAATTGACTTCAGAGCCACTGGTTAAGGAGGTTATTGGAATAATCCAGACAAGGAAATGATGGTGATTTGTACCAGAGTGGTAAGGAAAAAGATAACAAGAAGCTGTGTCACATCCTGGATATATTCTGAAGGTAGAGCCAAAAGGACTGCTCATGGATTTAAGGAGAGTTTAAGAAAAACAAATGAGTCAAGTATGACACCAAGGTTTTTGGACCTAGAGCAGTGTTTCTCAAAACCCTTTTTTCCTTATTGTGGCCCCTGAAGATTCTTTTTAGATGTTTTTCCTAATCCTCTCAACCCCTGTGAAAGTTTAATGCCAGCAATATACTGTGTATCTGTATATGTACCCCACACACACATACACACACACACACACGCTTTACACAAGAGTAAGCATGAAGTTCACTCCTTTTATTCAACGCAGAGTTACGAATGACTAAAATCTTTAAGTTAAAAATTAAAAATGTGCCCTGGATGGTGGTGCAGTTGGTTGAAGTATCATCCTATATACCAGAAAAAAAATGGTTTCAGGTTCAATTACTGGTCAGGGCACACACCTAGATTGTGAGTTCAATCCCCGGTTGGGGCACATAAAAGAATCAACCAATGAACACATAAATAAGTGAAACAACAAGTCAGTGTTTCTCTCTGTTTCTCTCTAAAAATCAATCAATCACCCTGACTATTGTGGCTCAGTTTGTTGGGAGTAGTCCTGCCTGGGTTGCATGTTTGGTCCCTGGTGGGGGTACGTATGGGAAGCAGCTGATGGGTGTTTCTCTCCCTGTCTTTCTCCTCCCTTACCCCTCTCTAAAAATAAATAAATGAATTATTTTTTAAAAAAGCCAAAATCAACAAAATATTAAAAAATGTTAAAGCTATTAATATTTAACTTAACTTTCTAACTACATTTGCTGAGTAACTTTGAAAGTAATTTCTTTTTTAAAAAGATTTTATTTATTTATTTTTAGAGAGAAGGGAAGGGAATGAGAAAGAGAAGGAGAGAAACATCAATGTGTGGTCGCCTCTCACACGCCCCCTCACTAGGGACCCTGTCCGTAACCAGGCATGATTGCAGGCATGTGACCTGACCGGGAATTGAATCAGCAACCCCCCTGCTTTGCAGGCCCCTGCTCAATCCACTGAGCTACACCAGCCAGGGCTAAAGTAATTTCTTTACTGATATAAATTGTAATAATAAATTACATGTGAAAATTATTAATTCACATAAACACATAATAGCAATGTAAACATTTTTAAAAGTAGTCTAAACTTATATTTTCACAACAACAAAAAAAAAAACAAACAAAAAATCCAATTAAAAAATGGGTAGAGAACCTGAACAGACACTTTTTTCAAGAACACATACAAATGGCCAATAGATATATGAAAAGATGCTCAACTTTATTAGCTACAAGGGAAATGAAAATTAAAACCACAGTGAGATACCACCGCACAATTGTTGGAATGACTGTTATCAATAAGACAAGAAATAACAAGTGTTAGAGAAAATGTGGAGGAAAATGAACCCTTACATGTATACACTGCCGGTGGAATTGTAAATTGGTACAGTCACTATAGAAAACAGCAGGGAGGTTCCTCAAAAAATTAAGAATAGAGCTATCATATGACCCAGCAATCCTACTTCTGAATATCTACCCAAAACATTTCAAAACATTTATTTGTAAAGATCTATGTACCTCTATGCTCACTGCAGCATTATTCGTGGTGCCAAGACATGGAAATAGCGTAAGTGTCCTCTGATGGATGATTGGATAAAGAAGATGTAGTGCATATATACAGTGGAATCCTATCCAGCTGTAAGAAAGGATGAATTACTGCCATTTCCAACATGGATGGATCCTGAGCGTATAATGCTAAGGGGAAAAGATGGAAAAGAACAAAAACTACAAGCTTTCATTCATGTGAGATATAAAGCAGAAAGCAAAAAACAAACAAACTCAGACACAGACAACAGTAGTGGGAAGGGGGTGGAGGGAGGATGAAGAGAATGAGGAGGGTCAAATATACGATGGTGGGCGCACAATGCAATATACTGATGATGTGTTATAGAATTGTACACATGAAACTTACATAATGTTATTAACCAATGTCATCCCAATATAGTTGACTTAAAAAACATTTCAAGCAAAACTAAAACAATTGAAAAATTAGTATCTTCAAATTTTAGCCTGTTCCCACTGTCTTCTGCACCTGCCAGTTCTGAGCACTCTGGCTGCTGGCCCCCATGAGGGCACAGCCACCTCCCCAAATGCTCTCCCTGGCCTGCTGGCTCCTGTACTGGAGAGAAGAGCTGCCTTGGGGAGGAGGGAAAGGGATGTTCAGGTGGCCATGGCAAGGTTAACCTTCCTTTCAGCTAACCATGGAGGAAATTAAAGTCTCTCCTGATTATAACTGGTTTAGAAGTACAGTTCCCTTAAAAAGATGATTGCAGATGAAGACAGTAAGATGTGGTTGCTCTATGATGCAGGTCCCAGAGATATAAGGTGTTCCCTCATATCTCTTCCCCCAGTGAATGGGACGGCAGATGTATTTTTCCACCAGACTTTGGCTTTGACTGTATGGGGTTACCAAGTTATAGTTTGCAATGTCCAGTTTATTGAGATCATCTTGAATTCTGTGATGGGCTAATAAAACTTTTGGACCATTATAATTGGATAAAATTCATCTTTGAGGGGCTTCTTTGGGAGGCCTTTTGGCCCAGAAATTTGCTGAATATACTCACAAATTTCCCAGGGTCCATTCCCTCATCCTCTGAGATTCCTTCAGTGACACCTCTATCTTTAATCAAACTTTGCAGACAGGTTTTGGCTGATGCCATCATTTATGCTAAAACACCAACAACAACAAACAGTTCTTGGACACTTTTTATCTGACCCAGTGGACCCTGTGATGGTTGGTGCCATTGATTTCATGATGGACAGGCTGGAAAATTTTGGTCAGGGTGAAGTGGCTTACTCTGAGACCCTGAATTGTCAAAATTCTTATGTGGAACCTCATAAAATTTGGGACATCCCTGTAACCACTATAGATGTATTTGACCAGAGTACACTTTCAACTGAAGCTAAAGAAGAAACATACAAACTGTATCCTAATTCCCAGAGGGCTCACCTTAAAACAGTGGGCAATATCCCGTACTTGTGCAGAAGTGCAAAGGTGAATCTTTACATACAGATCCATTTGCTGCAGTTCCATGAAACCAAATACATGGCCATCGACCTGTTGATGGTCAGTGCTGAGGAACTCGACATGCGGAAAGATAACCTCAGCATCAGTCAAGAGGAACAGTAGCTGGGGCTTTGGCTGGGGCTTACGAGTGATCCAACATGTTCTTGTACATTCAGTGACGTTGGCGCCGGCCAGTCAACCTCCCTGTTCAGTTTGTCAGGCTCACTGGTTATCACCGTTTGGAAGTAGGACTGATGCTCTCTGTTGCAGGGGCAGCTCTTCTAAGCCACTGTAACTGTTCCCTCTTTGTTTTTTGTTTTGCTTTTGAATTTGAAGAAGTACTTTTGAAGACTCCCATTTTAAGAATTGTGAAAATTTTGCTACCAAAAGTCTTCACCATTGTGCTCTTAAGTGAATGTTAGTTTCTGAGGTTTGGGATTTTGTGGGGGGTTTTCCTTGTCTTTTTTTCCTTTTTGTCTTTTCTTTCTTCATTTCTTTCCTTTTATGTTATTTGCTACAAACACTGTGCATCAGAAAGACATTGGTTATTATTGTGATTTCTTGGTTATAACCGTTATCAAGTGGCAAGGCTGTCATCCTACTGTGTGCTCTCCTGCAAATTAACCAATTTCCAGTTATGCAAATTGTTTTGAGTTTTAGCTGTTGTCTAATAGCCAGTATAGTCATTTGGAATAAAAATTCAATTTAAAAAACAAGTTTTAGTGAACTTTTAACTTTTATTAATTACCAGCTGCTAGATATTCATTGAGATATTGTTGACATTTTTTCTTCTCCACGTTTGATATAGTTAATGATGAATTGAATATCTTTTGTAGAATTAAATAATAAAATATAAATTTTTTATTTGCTGTCCACATAGATAACAGCTCCAGGACATTCAGCTGGGCACTCCGGTCACAGTCACGGAGGGCAAGGAGGTAGAGGAGAACCTGCTCCCGGCTTATGTGCTCCAGCTCCCCTTCTGTCTTCTCTGGTCCCTTTATGTAGCTCTGCAAAAGTCGGGGCTGCTCCTGGCCTGAGTGGAATAGGTTGGGCAGGGGCTGCGGCTGCACTTCAAGGATAAGCCCAAGTCATATGCAGTGTGACAGTCAGTAGTCATATGCAGGCACTTTCCTGTGTTATGATTTCAAAATAGGGCAATTGAAGGGCAGAAAGTTCTCCAACCACAGCCATCTTTCCCATAATTTTGTAGTTCTGGCCTTAGATACATATTCTGTATCTTCCATGGATTCAATGCCATTGTTGCTTGTGGCGTACCCAAGAAAATGAGAAAAATCAAGGAATAAGATTTTGTTGAGTAAAGTTGAGCTTCAGAAGGTCACAAACAATTGTAATACCTAAGACTTTGTCATCTCCCAAGAACCATTCGCCCCCATGGGGTGATACTGGCTCCACTGATGATGTGTGGGTGGCAGCTGCAGCCTAGATGGTGACATGGAGCCACCTGTGTACTGGGAGTGAGGCACAGGCAGCACAGTTTTGAGTGACACCAAAGCCAGCCCCCGGCCTGAGCCTCACCACAGTGCCACAGGAAAGGTGTTACTGTCCCAGTTCCAGGAAGGATTTTGCCTTTGATGATGAGAATGTTAGTGCTGCTGCTGCTGCTGATGCCCCTGGGTCAGGCTACTCCCAAGGGTAAACCCACGAGGCTGATCCTTGAAGTGCAACCACAGCCCTGGCCCAACCCATTCCAATCAGGCCAGGGGCAACCCCAACTTTTGCAGAGCTACATAAAGGGACCAGAGAATATGGAAGGGGAGCTGGAGCACATAAGCCAGGAGCAGGTTCTCCTCTACCTCCTTGCCCTCCATGACTGTGACTGGAGTGCCCAGCTGAATGTCCTGGAGCTGTTATCTATGTTGACAGCACC
Source organism: Anoura caudifer (assembly GCA_004027475.1). NCBI lineage: Eukaryota > Metazoa > Chordata > Mammalia > Chiroptera > Phyllostomidae > Anoura > Anoura caudifer. The sequence continues at coordinate 15,533 of PVKU01009561.1, read as the reverse complement.
TTTGGCCCCTGGAGCTGCTGACTCTCCCACGACCAAACTGGTGGTCCTGGTAGTGGACAAGATGCTGGAGACACAGAACCTGAATTGAGATGGGCTTATGACCCCTGCAGAGCTCAACAACTTCCCAGGAGAGGCTTCTAGGCACTCAAAGCTCAAAGAGTCACTGGAGCCACAAGATGTTGGGTGGCAGTCTCTGTTAGCAAAAAAAAAAAAAAAAAAAAAAAAAAAAAAAAAAAAAAAAAAAACCATCAACACAAGAAGCCCAGAAAGCAATTGATTCTAGAGAAGAAGGTGGGGGACAGATGGAAGCAAGAAGGCAATCCTAAAACCTGCACAGGAGGCTAGTGGGCAGGCAGAGGCTGGAGGAGATGCCCCAGGACCTAGAGAGGAGGCTGGGGGACAGGCAAAGACTGGAGAGAAACAGAAGAGCTTCCAAGGAAATGCTGGAATCTAAGAACACTGCAAATGACTTTGATGTTCATGCTATTCAACTGGAGAATGATGAGATATAAGCCACGAGGATACAGGTTTGTACCCCTAGACGTCTCAGTGCTAGAACATAAGCCCCAAAGGCTGGGGTGTGTATGTTGGGACAAAGACCACTAACCTCTGTGTCACCTTCCTGGTTCCAGTAGGTGGCAGGTGTTCTGTACAGCTCATGGAGACCCTAAGTTGAGGGGCAGCTTTAAGACCCAGATAACCAATAAAGAGTCAAATGAACTTAATAGAGAGAGAAAGAGAAGGTATGAACTACAAGAATAGAGTGGCCATTTTCTCAGATGGACCAGGACATAAAGAGGGAGAGGAGCAGTCTTGTGAGAAAAGAGGAGGAATCAGGATTTCAGGGATGGACATCTTGAGTTTGAGATATCGGACACATCAATGGCATTAAATATGTAAGCCTGGGTTCATGAGGCAGGTCTAGGTAGGAGATATCAATTTAAGGGTTTTCAGTATAGAGATGATCTTTAAAGCCATGAGATGGATGAGGTGGCCCAGGAAGTGAGTACAGATAGATAAAAGGTCCAAGGAACAGTTCCAGCCAAGATGGAGGCATAGGTAGAAACGCTTCATTTCCTTGCACAACCAAAAGGATATAAACCAATTTAAAAATAATAAACAACCAGAAGTGCCAGAAAATCAAACTGCATGGAAATGCAACAACTGAGGAGTTAAACATTCATCCAGTCTGGTAGGAGGGGTGAAGATGGGCAGCCAAGTGGCAAGGTGGTGGACCATGCAGGTGAGGCAGGACTGGCTGAACAGGAAACTAAAGACTCAAAACCATTAGCTATAAAGGCTGTGCGGGTTGCAATGGCAGGAGAAACTCCCAATTTCACAGAAGAATTCATTGAAAAGTGGGGCTAGAGCAGAGCAAGTGAGCGACATTGTTCCCTCTCTGATTCCTCCCCCACAGACAGCACCACAACACAGCAAACAGGGTTGCTCCACCCTGGCAAACCTAAGGCTCTGCACCCTACAACATAACAGGTATTCTGAAACAAAGAAATATGGTCCAAATGGAAAAACAGATGAAAACTCCAGAAAAAGAGCTAAGTGATGAGGAGATAGGCAACCTATCTAATGCAGAGTTCAAAACACTGGGAATCAGGATGCTCACAGAATAGAGTGAGCTCGCTCACAAAATGAAGGCTACACAAAGTGAAATAGAGCAAAATGTACAGGGAACCAACAGTGAAGGAAAGGAAACTGTGACTCAAATTAACAATTGAGAACAAAAGGAAGAAATAAAGTCAACCACAACAGAATGAAGAAACAAGAATTCAAAAAAATGAGGAGAGGCTTAGGAACCTCTGGGGCCACTTTAAACGGTCCAACATCTGAATGATAGGGCTGCCAGAAGGAGAAAAGGAAGAATAAGAAATCAAAAACTTACTTGAAAAAATAATGAAGGAGAACTTCCCCAATATGTCAAAGGAAATAGACTTCCAGGAAGTCTAGGAAGCTCAGAGAGTCCCAAAGAAGTCAGACCCAAGGAAGCACACATCAAGGAACATCATAATTACATTAGCCAAGGTTAAAGATAAGGAGAGAATCTTAAAAGCAACAAGGGATAAGCAAAGAGTTACTTACAGAGGAGTTCCCATAAGGCTAATTTCTCAAAAGAAACCTTGCAGGCAAGAAGATGCTGGAAAGAAGTATTCCAAATCATGAAAGGCAAGGACCTACATCCAAAATTACTTTATCCAGCCAAGCTGTCATTTAGAATGGAAGGGCAGGTAAAGTGCTTCCCAGATAAGGTCAAGTTAAAGGAGTTCATCATCATCAAATCCATATTATATGAAATGGTAAAGGCACTTACCTAAGAAAAAAAAGAAGATAAAAAAATATGAACAGTAAAATGACAACAAACTCACAACTATCAACAACCAAACCTAAAAAACAAAACCTAAGCAAACAACTAGAACAGGAACAGAATCCAAGAAATGGAGATCACATGGAGGGTTGTCACTGGGGAGGGGGAAGGGATGAAGAGGGGGAAAAGGTACAGGGAATAAGAAGCATAATTGGTAGGCATAAAATAGACAGGGGGAGGTTAAGAATGATATAGGAAACAGCGAAGCCAAAGAATTTACATGTCCAACTCATGGACATGAACTAAGGGGGTGGGGAATGCTGGAGGTTGATGGGTGTAGGGCAGAGTTGGAATAAAGGGAGAAAAAAGTTGGGACAACTGTAATAATCAATAAAATATACTTAAAAAAGGAAAAAAGGTCCAAGGATGGACATATAAACAGCAACTTGAAAAGGAATCACTTTGAAAGGAAAACCCAGAAAATAATGTTCTGAAAGCAAAGTAATGAAACTTTGTCAAGAAGAAGGCAGTAATCAGTTGTCAGGTGTTGCTGTGTAAATTGCATTACGAGGAACGACTACTGGACTTGACTACAAGGTGATCATTGGGGGCGTTTGACAAGAGCTGCTTGTAGGTAATGAAGTAATTGGAGAGGATTCTAGAGAGAATTGGAGTAATGGAAATATCACATATACAATTTTTTACAAGAAATAAAATGGGAGACCTGTGACCCCCACCCCACCTTTGCACCACCTCCTATGCACCCTCCACTTGTGCACTCCATACCTGTGCCCCCCACCCAATCTGTGCACTCACCCACCTGTATTTTTCCCCAGGACTAGGAACAAATAAAATAAAATGGGAACAGAGAAATGGAGCTGAAGCTGGAGGAAGTATGGGATCAGGGGATCATTTCTTTTTCCAAGATGGAAAATAATTATAGCTGATGTAAATGACACATTGAGGGGGAAATATTGATACATGATAGAAATAGGACAATTTATGGATTGATTTCCTTGAGTAGATAGGAGAGGTTAGGATCAAGTAATAGATCCACAGATAGTTCCTTTCTTGAAACAGCAAGGTAAAGGGAGAATCTAGGTAAAGATTTAGGTAGGTTGGTAGATTTGTTGGTGAGAATGTGCAGAAATTCTCTTCAGTGGCTTCTCTTTTCTCAGTGAAATGGGTGTGCACTATCGTAGGTGCTGAGGAAAAACCCTCTTAAAAGACACCAATGATCCATTAATTGCCAATTCCAGTGCACTGATTACAGCCTTAACTTTTACTTTTCTATTACATAGTGTGATGTGAAGAGCAAGGCATCTAGAACCAGACTGCTCAGATTCAGACTCTGCCATTTGCCAGCAGCAACTTCAGGGAAATTTCATAACCTCTCAATGGTGCTATACTTATTCAATGAGTTAATGCATGTAGAGTGCTTATTTAGAGTAGTGCCTACCTTAGTAAAGGCTGGATGATGATGTCAGTTATTATTACGCTTCAACCTTTCTTAAAATTAGTTTCCCTTTGCTTCCGTTAATTACCAAATCCGTAATCAGTTCCACTAAATTCATGGCTTTTTTTTCTGCCCATTGCTCATCCCTTGTGTTTGCCGGTTTCATTTTTAGCCCTTCTCTCATCTTTCTCCTCATTCTCTCCCAAAGATTAAATTTATCATCTGCATTCAGATTTATTTGAGTTGGGCATCCTAGTTACCTTTGGTTCCATACTTTCCATCTAGTTATCAGATCCTATGGATGTCCACCCAGAAATCTCTTGCATAAATTCCCTGCTTTTCATTCCCCTTGCTTCTGCCAACTTAAGGTTGTCATTACCATTCTGATGAACTATTATCAACAGCATCACAATCAGTTTCCCAGTCTATCTCTTCAGCTTATACAGAATTACTGGATTAATCTCCTAGTTCTCCTCTACTCAAAAACAAACAACATAATAAACAACACACCCACATGTGAACTTCTTCCTCCTTACCTACCAAGTTAAATAAAAGCCCTGGCTTTTAAGATCCTCATAATGGTAATGATCTAACTTCCCAGTATTGTCTCAAATGCCTTCTACCTGTAGTTCCTTGTACACTAAACTATTGCTACCCTTAAATATGTCCTGTAATTTTTTATTTATAATTAATTTAGTTCTTTCTGCCTAAAATATTCTCTTCTGTTATCAAAATTCTACCCATTTTTTAAGCACTACCTTAAATTACCTCTTTCATGCAAACTTCCCTGATCATTCCAAGTGGATGGAATTTCTCTTTTGTACAATAGCATCTTCTGCCCTGAATAAAATTATTTGTATTCTCTTCTTATCTCCAGAAACATTGCATCAAATAACTTGTAAAAGCATCTTAAAACTGTACATTGTTAAATGCTGTTAATTATTACTTATTCAACAATAGTTATTGGGTACCAATATTCCAATGGTATTGCCATTGTTCAAAATATTTTTTGAAGTCTATATTATTGATTATGCTATGACAGTTGTCCCAATTTTCCCCCTTTGGCCCCCTCTGCCCAGTACCCCACTTCCCTCTAGCAGTCCCCCCTTAGTTCATGCTTATGGGTCATGCAAGGATATTTCTTTTTTTTTAAGAGATTTTATTTATTTATTTCCAGACAGAAGAGAAGGGAAGGAGAGAGGGAGAGAAACATCGTGGTGTGGTTGCCTCTCACACACCCCACACTGGGGACCTGACCCACAACCCAGGCATGTGCCCTGACTGGGAATTGAACCAGTGACCTTTTGTTTCATAGACCCATGCTCAATCCACTCTGCTACACCAGCCAGGGTGGATATTTCTAAAAATTCTTTAAGGTAAGCCATATACAGGAAGGGAAAATCAGTCCAATTACTTTATAGACACATTTTTTAAAAAATTGAAAATTCCCACACTGCTGTCCACATCCGTGGGTCATTCATCCACGTTCTTTGTCTAGTCCATAGGAATTGACTGTGGGAGTGGGAGGTGGGATGGGCAGAGGAGGGCAAAGGAGAAAATTGGGACAACTGTAATAGAATAACAATAAAAACTGATAACAAAATTGAAGAAAGCGATTATCTATCTTGATCCTCTCATTTTATTTTCCATTGTAAATTCCAAATGACTTTTAAAGTTCTTTCCAGAACTCTCCAGAGGTCAAATAACTACCACTACCTAAAGACTTTATACATATTTTGAAACAGATTATGAAAGAAATTACTATTTTAAGTGATAATAGCATTCCAAGACAGGAACTATTCTGACATTAACACTTATTTGAGAGAGCATGTCTGTTCTACCACCTTCCTTCACAAATGAGGCAGCACACACAGGGCATGTCTGGACCCTAGTCAAACACACCTGGGTTCAAATTAAGCCGCACCACTTACTAACCGTAACCACGGGGGAAATTACTTACTCTGAGCCTCAGATCTCTCACCTCTAAAATCTACTTTTCCCATAAAAGAGGTAATGCTTATGGAGTGAAATGCTCAATGTAGTAAGTATGGGGTCAAGAAAATTAAAAAACAACAAAAACCACTTTGAGGTACAGTGAGATGAAAGACTGCTCAAGACAGGAATAAGTCTCCTTGTGAACATTGCATAATGAACAATGGTACAGGCGTGTCCTGCTGAATGACGTTTTGGTCAAAGATGAATTGCGTATATGACAGTGGGTCCAAAAGATTATCATGCAGCTGAAAAATTCCTATCGCCTAGTGATGCCATGGACAACATAATGTCACAGTGCAATGCGTTACTCATTTGTTTACGGTGGTTTTGGTGTAAACAAACCTACTATGCACATATAGTTACATAGAGTCCATATATTTGATAATGATAATAAATGACTGGGTAACTGCTTCATGTATTTACTACATTTTGCTTTTTATTATTATTTTATAGTGTATTCTTTCTACTTATTAGAAAGAGAGTTTGAAGGCCAGGGGTGAGGGAGTGGGGGCTGGGTGGGGGTGGGCCAGTGGGGGAGTGAAGGACATCTGTAATAGTGTCAACAATAAAAAAAAAGTGCTGTAAAAACTGTGCCATGTTACGCTGGCAGCAGCTTCACACATCTCATGTTTACTGCATCTCTTGATTGCATCGTTTGATGTTGTGCTTAATTTAATCTCATGTTGTTTTGTTTGTCATGGCCCCTAAGCATACACAATCCACAGCTAATGTTCCCCATAAGAGGCCACATCAAGTAGCTAGCCTAGAAACAAAATTAAAAGTGATTAAAGAGTATGAATGTGGAAAATCAGTGATGGTTATTGCCTGCCAGTCAGGCATGTCCCATTTCACCGTAGCCAGGATCTTGAAGAACAAGAACAAAGTGATGGAAGATGTTGAAGGATCTGCTCCATTAGAGGCAGTAAGAATAACAAAAATTTGAGAAGGGCCTATATTAGCATGGAGAAGCTTCTAATGGCCCGGATTAAAGACCAGACACATTTTATGACTTTTAGCACCACGATCATCACAGCCAAAGCAAAAAGTTTGTTTGCAATGTTGAAAGAAAAGGCTGGGCCCAATTAAGATGTTAAGTTTACTGCTAGCTCTGGCTTATTTAAAGGATTCAAGAATCATTATTTACTTATGTGAAAATGAGCAGTGAGTCTGAGTGCTGATGTGAAGGCAGCTGAAGAATTTTTAGGAACTCTAGGTAAACTGATGGTAGAGCAGGTGTTCAATATGGATGAAACCTCCCAATTCTGGAAATGGAGGCCAAGTCAATGGATGCCAAAAAGCTTCAAAGCTTTAAAAAAATTTTTAAATTAAATTTTTAATTACAGTTTATATTCAATATTTTATTTATGAATTTAATTTTTCTATTTTTATTTTATTTATTTTTAGAGAGAGGGGAAGGGAGGGAGAAAAAGAGACAGAGAAACATTGATGTGTGAGAGAAACATCATTGATGGATTGCCTCTCACACACCCCAAATTGGGGACCTGGCCCACAACCCAGGCATGTGCCCTGACCAGGAATTGAACCACTGATTCTTCAGTTTGTGGGATGATGCCTAACCCACTTAGTCACACCAGTCAGGGCTATTTATTAATTTTACAGAGAGAGAGAGCGAGAGCGAGAGAGAGAGAGAGAGGAAGGGAAAGAGGGGGGGGAGAGAGAGAGACATCAAGACATCAATTTGTTGTTCCACTTATTTATGCCTTCACTGGTTAATTTTTGCATGTGCCCTGACCAAGTAGCAAAACCACAATTTTGGTGTATGGGGACAATGCTCTAACCAACTGAGCTACCCAGCCAGGGACCTAATTGGGGCTTTTTATTTGAAGATTGTTATTAGTGAGTATGAAATGTGCTTTGGCCACATTTTCTGTTTTACATAGTACACAAAGTGAAATCCCTGGCCAGGGCCACATTCAGTATTATTTTGTATTACAGTCAAATCTCAGTTCTTGAATGTCTCCCATCTTGAACAATTTGGTTCTTAATCAAGTTATTTATGGAAAAAATGTCTCAGTTGTCAAACAAAACTTTGATTCTCTACCCGACAACTCTTTCATGCTGAAACCACATGATCCGTCACCTGTATAATTCGGTTTTCAGACAAATCACTTCTCAAACAGGCTTCCAGAAGGAATTAAGTGTGAGAACTGAGGTCCCACTACAATTTCAAGTGGATAGCATAGTGGTTGGACAATCACGTTCTTTACAGAGTTTTCCCCCTGATATCTCCAGTACCTAACTGACATCATACATAGTTATTACACTATTCTTGACTGTATTTTTATATGTTATTTTCCATTACCATGAGTATTTTGTAACTGCCAATCTGTACTTCTCAATTTCTCTACCTTTTTCAACCAGTCCTCTAATCCCTTTCCCCTCTGGCAACCATCAGCCTGTTCTCCGCATATGTGAGTCTGTTTCTGTTTTGTTTTTATTTATATTGTTCTTTAGATTTCACTTATAAGTGAAATTATATGGTATTTGTCTTTCTCTGACTGATTCATTTCACTTAGGCTAATACCCTCTAGGTCTATCCATGCTATGATAAATGGAGAGGTTTCATTCTTTTTTATGGCCATTTATTATTCATATTTTTTATTTTTTCTTCTTCTTAAAGAAGACCCTTTAACAATTCTTGTAATACTGATTTGGTGGTAATTAACTCCTACAGTTTTTTCTTGTCTGGGAAGCTCTTTATTTCTCCTTCATTTTAAATTATAATCTTATTGGGTAAAGCAGTCTTTGTTGTAGGTCCTTACTTTTTATCACTTTGAATATTGCATGCCAAGTCCTTCTGGTCTGAAAAGTTTGTATTGAAAAATCAACTGAAAGCCTTTTATTTCTCTTTTTAAAAAATATCTATGATTGATTATACTGTTATAGTCATCCCACCTTTTCTCCCCTTTATTCCTGTCAGTCATGTACCTGCCCTCCCACCAGCATTTCCCCACCTTAGTTCATGTCCATGGGTCACACATATAACTTCTTTGGATTCTCCATTTCCCATACTATTCTTACCTTCCCCCTGTCTATTTTGTACATACCATTTATACTTCTCATCACCTGTACCTTTCCCCCAATTCTCCTCCCTCCTCCTCCCTGCTGATAACCCTCCATGTGATCTTCATTTCTCTGATTCTGTTCCTATTCTAGTTGTTTGCTTAGTTTTTGTTTTAGGTTCATTGTTGATAGTTGTGAGTTTGTTGTCATTTTACTGTTCATATTTTTTATCTTTTTCTTAGATAAGTGCCTTGACAGTTCATGTAATAAGGGCTTGGTGATGATGAACTCCTTTAACTTGACCTTATCTGGGAAGCACTTTACCTGCCCTTCCATTCTAAATGACAGCTTGGCTGGATAAAGTAATTTTGGATGTAGGTCCTTGCCTTTCATGACTTGGAATACTTCTTTCCAGCATCTTCTTGCCTGCAAGGTTTCTTTTGAGAAATCAGCTGACAGTCTGATGGGAACTCCTTTGTAAGTAACTCTCTGCTTTTCCCTTGTTGCTTTTAAGATTCTCTCCTTGTCTTTAACCTTGGCTAATGTAATTATGATGTTCCTTGATGTGTGGTTCCTTGGGTCTGACTTCTTTGGGACTCTCTGAGCTTCCTAGACTTCCTGGAAGTCTATTTCCTTTGACATATTGGGGAAGTTCTCCTTCATTATTTTTTCAAGTAAGTTTTCAATTTCTTGCTCTTCTTCTTCTTCTGGCACCCCTATGATTCAGGTGTTGGAACAGTTAAAATTGTCTCAGAGGTTCCTAAGTCTCTCCTCATTTTTTTGAATTCTTCTTTCTTCATTCTATTCCAGTTGGATTTTTATTTCTTACTTCTGTTCCAGATCATTGATTTGAGTCCCTGTTTCCTACTGTCACTGTTGGTTCCCTGTGCATTTTCCTTTATTTCACTTTGTATAGCCTTCAATTCTTCCTCTATTTTGTGGCCATACTCACCCATTTCTGTGAGCATCCTGATTACCATTGTTTTGAACTCTGCATCTGATAGGTTGGCTATCTCTTCATCACTTAGTTCTATTTTTGGAGCTTTGACCTATTCTTTCATTAGGGCCATATTTTTTATTTGTTTGTTTCAGTGCACCTGTTATATAGTAAGTAGAGGAGCCTTAGGTATTTGCCAGGGTGGAGCAACACACTTGGCTAGGATATCATGCTGTATGTGGGGGAGGGGTCTGAGAGGGAACAATGCCACTTGGTCAGCTCTCACCCCACTTTTCAGTCACTTCCCCCACTGCCCACAAGCAAATTGGGCCCTTCTGGTGCTGATTTCTGGGTGGGTGGGTTTGTGTATGTTCTAGGACTCTGTGGGTCTCTCCAATGAACTCTACTGTGAATCTGGGATTTTATCCCACTGCCGCAACCCCAACAGGATTTTTCAGTCAGAGGTTTTGAGGCTTTATTTCCCTACACTGGAACCCTGGGTGGCTTGGTCTGTCTTGCTCCCCAGTTGTTCCTCCTGGTTTATCCCCACACAAATGTTGGACCACCTGGTCCTCCAGCTGCCACCTTGCCTGAGTCCTCTCTGCACCTGGCTGTTTGTGTCTGGCCCTCCTACAAGCCTGGATGAATGTTTCTTCTTTAACTCCTTGGTTGTTGGACTTCCAAACAGTTCGATTTTTCTGGCAGTTCTGTCTATTTTTTTGTTTTTAAATTTGTTGTCCTTCTTTTGATTGTATGAGGAGTCAAAGTGTATCTACCTACAACTCCATCTTTGCTGAGACTCTCATAAGACTCATGAGAGTCTCATAAGACTCTCAGCTGAGAGTCTTATGGAAGCTCCCTTGTAGGTAACTATCTTTCTCTTGCTGCTTTTAAGATTCTCTCTTTGTCTTTAACCTTTGCTATTCTAATTATGATGTGTCTTTGTGTGTGCCTCTTTGGGTTCATATTGTTTGGGGCTCTCTTAGCTTCCTGGTCTTGTGTGTCTTTTTTCTTTACCAGGATAGAGAATTTTCAGCCATTATTTCTTCAAATAGGTTCTAAATTCCTTGTTCTCTCTCTCTTCTCCTTATGGTACTCCTGTGATGCAATGTTATGCTTCATGTTGTCCCAAAGGTCCCTTAAACTACCCTCATTTTAAAAAATTCTTTTTCTTTTTACTGTTGTAATTGGGTGTTTTATGCTACCCTATCTTCCACATCACTGATTTGATCCTCTGCTTCATCCAATCTACTCTTTTTCCTTCTAGTGTATTCTTCATTTCAGATTTTGTATTCTTCATTTCCAACTGGTTCTTTTTAATGGTTTCTATGTCATTTTTCATGGTGTTGAAGTTCTCACTAAATTCCTTGAGCACCACTACAACCATTGTTTTGAACTCTGTGTCTGGTAGTTTGCTTACCTCCACTGTATTTCATTCTTTTTCTGGAGATTTTGCCTATTCTTTAATTTGGGACCTGTTTCATTGTGTCCACATTTTGGATGCTTCTCTATGTTTGTTTCTATGTATTAGATAGAGCTTCTACATCTTCCAGGCTTAACAAAATAGCCTTGGGTAGTAGGTGTCCTGCAGGGTACAGCCTCCCCACGTGCCTGAGCTTGGCATTCCAGGTGCACCCTTGTGTGGGCTGTGTGCACTGTAGTTGAGTCTTGATTGCTGTTGACATCATTGGGAGGGAATGACCCCCAGGCCCATTGACTGTGAGGACCAGCTGCGACTACAGTGAAGTAGCTGCTGTGCAGGAGCTGAAGCTATGGAGCAGGACTTGTTTCAGTGGGCTTTGGTGCTCGCTGAGTCTGCCCTTTAAGTGTATCACTCATGGGAATGGTAGGGTTGTAATCTGACATTGTTTGAAGCTGCCCACTGGGTGCACTGGCTCTTGGGCCTCCCAGGAGGTTTAACGTAAGCCACTGCCTGTGCCCTGCCTGGGGCTACCTGGCACAAGCTACATAATGATCTGCAGATGGCTGCTACTTGCATTGGGCTTGGAGGTGTTCAGGAGAGGCCAAGCTGAGAAGCAAGACTGGCTGCTGGTAGTGCTGGGCCTGGGGTCACTTAGCAAGATGTAGAGGGTACACAGAAAGCAGATGCTGCTTGTTTGAGAGATTTTAGGAAAGTTTAAAACATGAGGTGAGAGACCATTTGTATGGAAAAGCCACTGGAAGTGGCTTGGGTGTGTCCACAAGTTGGGTGGGGCAGGGTGTCAGAATCATCAGGGCAAAGTAAACAGGGTTAACTAGGTTGATGGAGACTCAGGTATGGCACACACCTGCTGGTTCTGTGCGGGGAGGGCTCAGAAAAATGAACAATGGCCTCTGCCAGCATTTCCGTCTGGGAGAAAGCTGCCTCTCCAGTCCTTGCCCTGAAACCAGACAACTCAGTTCCTCCCTGTATGTCCCTGGTGCCTTTTGACCTGCAGCCCCAGTGCTGGAGCTTAGACCAAATAAGTCTGAATAAGTCTCTGTGCAGGCCTTTAACAGAAACCCTGGGACTCCAGCAGCCCCACTGATTTTTACCACCAGAAGTTATGGGGACTTCTCTTTCTGGCTCTGGAACCCTGGGCTGGGGGTCCTGCTGTGGGCCTGGGACCCCTCACTCCTTAGAGGGGACTTCCACAGTTGAGCTATTTCTTCTGATTTTTATCTGCCACATGTGGGTTTGAGACCAGCTCATTCTATGTCTCCACCCGATCCTTACTAGTCTTAATGTATCTTTATATCCTTAGTTGTAGAACTTCTGTTTAGCTGTATTCAGTTCTGAATGATTTTTCTACAGTTTAGTTGTAATTTTGATGAAGTTGTGGGAGGTTCCAAGTATTATGTTTACCTGCTGTGCCATATTGACTGGAACCCCTCAGGTTTCAAGGCTTTTAATGATAAGGCATAGGTTTTGCTTGGAGGCAATGTTGCAAGGTATAAATTAAAACCCTTTGTGATTTGGCAAAGAGAGAACCCTAGGGCCTTCAAGCATATTAATAAACACACACTGTCAGCATAGAAGTCATGGATGACCCAGCTCCTTTTCCAAGATGCCCTCCTGAGTTGCTATGCCAGCAAAATGGAGAAATACTATTTGGAGAATAATATACCTTTCAAGATTTTGTTTATTGTTGATAATGCTCCTGAACATCCTTTCACTGGTGATTTTCATCCCAATAGCAAAGTGCTGTCTCTCCCTCCAAACACCACCTCTTTGATACAACCAATGAATCAAGGAGTTACAACAGCTTTTAAGGCCAACTACCTGAAGAGGACCTTTTCCCAGCGTCTTCCCTGCAACTGAGGAAGACATGAATGCAGCTCTGGAAGGAGTACATCTATGATTGCATTGAGAACCTTGCTTGGGCATGGGGTGATGTTACCAAGGATTGTGTGAACAGCATCATTAAGAAGACAATAAAGAAGTTCATCTATCCCTATCATGGCTCAGTTGGTTGAGCATAGTTCTGCAAGGCAAAAGGTTGCTGCTTTGATTCTTGGTCAAGGCACATGCCTGGGTTGCAGGACTAGACCCCTGGTTGGGGCATGTGTGAGAGGCAACCAACTGACATTTCTCTCACATATCATTATTTTTCCTCCCTTTCTCTCTCCCTTTCTACCCCTTTCTCTAAAATAAATAAAATCTTTGTTAAAAAAAAACAAAAGTTCAACTATGATGTCAAAGTGTTTGCTAAGGATGAGGTTACAAAAATCAACAAGACTATGGTTGAGACAGTAAACAACTTCAACCTGGGTGTGGATGAGGATGACATTGGAGAACTCCTAGACATGATTCATGGATCCCAAAATCAAAAGGTTTGTATAGAGAGGCATGTTCATGGTGCATTATCTGCTCTCACATGCAAATCTATGATTGGAAAACAAAAACAAAAACAAAAACAAAAACCAAGCAAACCATCATGGACAAATTTCTAAAAAAAAACTAACTCCTCAAGAGCCTTGGGCAAGTCCTTCAGGAGGTATTTCAGAAGGCAGTTATCATAGACAGATGATGGCTCCATGCATTATTGCCCTTGAAGACCTACCAGTGGGAAAAGATGTGGAGGTGGGAGACAGCAATACTCATGATGGGCTGTGTAGGCCTAGGCTAATGTGCATGTTTTTATCCTAGTTTTTAACAAAAGTTTAAAAAATGAAAATAATTTTAAAAATAGAAAAAGGTTTATAGAATAAGGATAGAAATTTTTTGTACAGCTGTACAATGTCTTAAGCTGTTCTTAGAAGTCAAAGTTTAAAAAAATTAAGTTTATAAAGCATAAGTTACAGTAAGCAGTTAATTATTGAAGAAAAAAATTTAGTGTACCCTAAGTGCACAATATTTATAGCTTACAACACTGTACACTAATGTCCTAGGCCTTAACATTCATTCATTTACCACTCCCTGACTCACCCAGAGCAACACCCATTCATGCTAAGTACCCTACACAGATGTACCATTTAAAAAAAAAATTGTTTATTTATTTATTTAGAGTGGAAGGGAGAAAGAGAGGAAGAGAAACATCAATGTGTGGTTGCCTCTCATGTGGCCCCCACTAGGGACCTGGCCTGCAACCCAGGCATGTGCCCTGACCAGGAATCGAACCCAAGACCCCTTGGTTTGGAGGCTGGCTCTCAATCCACTGAGCTACACCAGCGAGGGCCCATTTTTAACATTTTTATACCGTATTTTTACTATACCTTTTCAGTTTAGATACTGATACTCAGATACCATTGTGTTAGTTTCCTACAGTATTCAGTACCGTGACATGGCATACAGGTGTGTAGCCTGTGTCATTGGCTGTATCATCTCAATTTAAGTGTACTCTATGACGTTCACAGTGACATCACCTAATGACCCATTTCTCAGAACACATCCTCATTGTTAACCAACGTATGACCATATACTTAGTATAAATATACCCTTTACATTACGAAGTTGTGTATAACTTACTTAGACATATATTTGTGATAGATCTTTAATAAAAGCAAAAGCTTATGTTTTTAGAATTTTACTTTTAGATAGAGGGGAAGGGAGGGAGGGAGAGAAACATCAATTGGTTGCCTCTCACACACTCCCAATTCGGGACCAGGCCCGCAACCCAGGCATGTGCCCTGACTGGGAATTGAACTGTGACTTTTTGGTTCATAGACCAGTGCTCGGTACACTGAGCCACACCAGCCAGGGCCAAAAGCTCTTATTTCTATGACAATGATTTCCACTCCTGGATTTGGTTAAATCAAGAAATTATCAGACCCTTGATGTTTCACAGTCACTAAAGGAGAAAGCATCTTCTGGAACAAAAAATAGACTTCCGGCCAAGATGGAGGCATAGGTGGACACACTGTGCCTCCTCTCACAACCAAAATTAAGGACAACAAAGATTTAGAAACAAGAAAACAACCAGAACTCATAGAAAATTGAACTGTACGGAAGTCCAACAACCATTCATCCAGACCAGTAAGTGGGGTGGAGTTGAGGCAGGAAAAAGTGGAGGTGTGGACCGGGCACGCAGGCAGCAACAGCTAGCAGACCCCAGGTGCACAGGCCGCCACTAGCAGACCCCGGGCACGGAGTGGCAACTGTGCAGAACCAGTGAGGCCGAAAAAGGCGGCTAGCTGACCAGGTGGTCCCCCATTCGCACGCAGATAATTCAGGTGAAGGGGAAGCAGTGGAAGGGACTGGAATCTGAGAGAAAGCAGAGCAAGCGCCATTGTTCCCTCTCGGACCCCATCCCCAAATACAGCGTCACTACCCAGCGACTGGGCTGCCCCGCCCTGGGGAACACCTAAGGCTCCACCCCTCACTA
>PVKU01009560.1:37396-60656 GCA_004027475.1 Anoura caudifer | reverse complement strand
GAGAGGGATAGGAATATCCAGGGAAAAGGGGAAGGGATTAGAGCAACAAGTATGAAAGACATATGGACAAAAGCTGGGGGGGGGTGGAAATGGAAGGGAGCTGGGGAGGGCTGGGGCGGAGGGACGGGATGGGAGTAGAAAACAGAAGACTGTATAAGAACAACAATTAAAATAAAATTTAATTAAAAAAATAATAAAAATAAAAAAATAAAATAAAAAGTCAGCTCAATTCTGCATTGAGATAACAAAACAGAAGAAATCTGGTACTTGCCAACATTCCAGGAACAGATTCCTATCAAGTTGACTTTACTGAACAAGATTAAGAGATCAAAATGTTTGCCAGATATCTCCACGCATCCTCAGGATGTATGTTTTGGGAAAGGCCATTATAAACCTCTTTCCCTAACGATGTACACTGAGTCTAGCTTTCCCTGTAACAAGTTTGCTCATTCATCTGTGAGTATTCTCCGGTAGCATAGGCCATTACTGTTATCCCACATGGGCAGCATTGTAGCCGTTGCCAATTTTTTGTGTTGTTTTGTGGGGAAAATGTCAAGGGAAGTGGGTGAACTTTCTGGTCAGAAGCAGTTTGTTAGGTTATTGAAATCTGGCTGGGTCTGTCAGTTGTGTACCTAGGGTCATGGCTTACAGAATAAGAAGAGAGTGCTCTACATTCTTCAAATTCTGAGCTACTGAGATGTCCTTTGATTTGTCTTAATGTTTAAGGTATATGTAGTTTTTCCTCTGTGCCTGATAAGAACAAATTTTTAAAATTATGGTGGTGTTCCATTCTGTGGTGATGCCCAGGCAGCCCCCTAATGTTACCTGACTGAATAGCAGACAACATCTTCACAAAGCTCCACACAGAAATTCATGGAGGAGCAGTTAGTCAGGTACAAATTCTCTGCAGCCTTAGACAGGAGGCAAGTACACCAAAACAACAACAGTCCAAAACTGTCAGAGGTGAGATTGTACACAAAAGGTCTGCACAGCCCAAATCCCAAGATGACAAGGGCCAGCCCATATCCCAGGCGCCAGTCTATGCAGTCACATTCCCAGAGTCTCACACTACATCTCATTCTATCCCACTCCCAGTGGAATCTGAGCATCCATTCTCTCCATCACCAGCTGCTAAATGCAGGTGTTCAAAGTCAGTGCTCACATATTTGTCGGAATATTAGTGAAAATGATATGTTGGTTTTTTTTTCCACAGCAAGCCATTAGCATCTTGCATTTGGCTGCAGTTTTCATGGGACTCTCTTCCTAAGGTGTTTTTACAGCAGTCAGCTCCATTGTCCTTTCTGTCCTCAGACACCTACACACTTTTGCACTTTACAGCATCATTTATGCATAAAATGGCACATGTGATTAAGCAATTCCAGCTGTTTTTGTGCTACTTATCACATAACAAAGCTAGATCCCCAAGGTCAGAATCCGTGACATGAGTTATTTTCATGAATTCCCACAAGGGGGAGCATTTTTCATAAGGTCACAATCTAACAATGCCCAGACCACAACTTGTTTACATTCAGTTGCCATGTCTGCAGTTCTGCCAAATATGTCTCAGTTGTCTCCTGATAAGGAATATTAGTTTACTTGTGCTGTCAAAATGTAGTGCTATGTTGGTGGGTGTAAACAACATACCTTTTAACATACAGTTTTGTAACCTCGTATTTTGAGATCAGGTTGTGGGCTGGATTGTTTTCTCCTGAGGACCCCTTTGCTCTCTTGCAGGTGAGCATGTTTAAACTCCTTGTTCCAAGGTGTTTCCTCTATGCTTCTCTGTGATGGGGCCATTTGGTAAAAGCTCCACTTTTATTGGATTAGGACACCCCCAAATTAACTCCCTTATCACGATTCCACTCAAAACTATCAATCTGAATACAGGCACACTGTGAGGTAAAGGGCTTTTAGACTTCAAATTGTAAATTTTTACAACACATTTGAGCACTTAATGCATGCTCCTGCTTGGCTGAAGAGACACAGAAATGAGGCTGCAGGTGGAAAGACACGTGTATGTAATATATTCATGTGTTGCACCTACAGCCAAATTCGAATGAAAAATTCTGTGCCCATGACATTGCCACCAGCGGTCTCTGATGGTGGTTACCTTTTGAATCAAGCCTTACTTGAAATTTATAATTATTTCAAACCCAATCCTCATAGTATGAAGTTGTCCAATGTCATCACAGTGGTCATGGATGTACACTATATTTGATCAATATTTTGTGGCAGATGTCAGTCTTTTACAAGTGATATGGATTTTTTGTTTTGCAAGTCATGTGATCAGATACTGCCCTGTGAAAGGACTATATTTCTGCCTTAAATCTCCAAGCATTTGTCTTTACTAAGTCTGAAATTTCTGCAGTGAAGATATCAAACCTTAATTAAATAAATACAGTCAGGGCCTTTTAAAAGCAATCAAGTGGATTCCATCAATGTGCGTGTTTCTTGTACAGGGCATTTAAATTGCAGAGGCACAAAATTCTCCAGAACCTCTTGATTCATGGCAGAGAAGGTCAAGCCTCTGTAGCTCAGAGGGAATGTGGTGTTGCCAGACTTTTGCCAGTTCTCAGTGCTGGCCTGAAGGATCTTGAGAACCATTTGACATATTTAAGTCAAATATGTTTTCCCATCTGCTCATTTGGATTATTTGTCGTGGAGTCACTGGGGGAAAATGCTCTTTATGCAGACTATTCATACTCAGGAACAAGTGAGGTTTCTTGTTCCTAAGCTTAAAAAATGCCTTGAAAAGAATGATCATCTAATTCCTCTTCATCAACTATCTCATGATAGCTCATTTAAAGGTCAAAAATCATTTCAGTCTGGACACCCTGTCTTTACACATGTGCCCCTGAGGATCTCTGAGCTCCTGCAGCACCTCCACATTATCATTCTTTTAGTGGTTATTAGTGATGTTGTTTACATCGTGTCTCTTTTTGTTTAACTAAATATGAAGGTGACATCTGATTGTCACCTTGAGGATATTTTAGAATGCATAATACAGAGTATTTTCATAATGTCCATGGTAGCAGCCTACCCCTGTCAAAACATTTTCAGAATGACGATCCACCTGTTCTTTTGTCTGGTATTTAGTACAGTTTGACATATCCTAGACCAGCTTTTTACTACATGAGCATTGGGCATATCCTCGGTACCACATGACTCTTCCCAACACCAGATTGTGTCCTGGGAATATCCCTTATCTCTCTGAGGCTCAGTTTGCTTATATACAAATGGGTACTAGAAAGCAAACCTTGTGTTATTTTTGATAAGATCAACTGGATCAGCCATAGCAAGTGCTTACCTACTACCTGGCCTTGCAGTATATACTGCTGGCCCTGCTGTGAACTTTCATGTAAATAAATTTCAGTCACCCATGAAAAGTGATCTGCCTTTTTCTTCACTGGCTTGTGGAACTTGTAAGTTTGAAAAAGAGGTAGAATTCAGTTTTTAAGGAATTTGAGATGGTTTCCAACTGGTCTAGATTTTGGTCCTTTCTATGGCCAGATTAAAGATCTTTCAGGGTAGTAGACAAGTATAATGCCCACTGAGATAACTGATACTACTGTGGATGAGGTTCACTAATTCAACTATATATGATACATCTGGTGTGTTGTGACCGTTCAAAGCAACACAGTTTAATGAGATTTGGGCAGACAGAAGAATATTTATGGAGCCATTGGGATGTCTGACATGCCTTTATCCAAGCGCAAGTGAAGCACACCCATTTAAAGTTGCATGTCCCCCTGATTGTCACCTGTCCCCTTTGTGTGGCACCCCAGCATGGTACCCAATGTGGCCCACTGCATGGTGGTTGTCTCTCCTGTCTCATCATGTCTCTCAGGATGGTCTCCCATCACCCAGCAGGTCACCCAGAGGGATCTTCTACATTCTTGAATACTAGATTATAGACAAAGCCAGCGAGGTGCCAACAGAATTTTGCAACAGATCCTCATACTAAGCATGTGAGCCCACACAAGATTGTGGGAACAGTTTATCATACACAGTCTCAAGGCTATGAGAACATTACTTTTCAGACCCATTCTCAAGGTTATGGGAAACTGCTTCCCTTAGTTGCCCAGCTATCTGAGTGAGGAAGCCAGACTGCTTCCCTTTACCCTACAACTGGCCCAAGTTCAAACACAAGGAGACTTAAGCATGCTTGACATCAGTTGGAAATCAGAAATATAGGCAGGAATGGAGTCAATTGCAAGGCCAAAAGTGGTGGGTGCATCGAGAATTCTCTGTAAAGCAGGGAACTGGGCAGTGCTAACTTCTATTGGAAGGCAAGGAGATGTGGGTAAGATAGAAGCAGGGCTGACATCAGTTGAAAATGTAAAAGAGGCTGGTGTGGCTGGTATAAGTTTAATCTTATTTTTGAATATGATGTAAGAGAATGTCCAGTTTTTGTTGATTATGTATATTTCGTTTAGCCAGGATGAGCTGTTGAAAAGCCTGTCAACTCAGCAGTGTATACCTTTACCTTCTCTGTCATACATTAGTTGTTCATGTGAGAGGGTTTAATCCTGGGCACTCTATACTGTTCCAGTGTTTTAAGTGTCTTGTTTTGTGCCAATACCTTTCTGTTTTGATTATTTTAGCTTTATAGTATTGCTTGAGAACATGGAGAGTGACATCTATAACTTTGTTCTTTCTTCTCTAAATGTATTTACTTCTTTAAGGTATTTGTTGGCCCATGTAAATTTTAAGATTTTCCTTTCTGAGAGAAAAGTAAGTTGTAGTTTGATAGGATTTCATTTGAACCAATTAATTGCTTTGGTAGATATAATAATTATAGTACTTTAGTATTTCCAATATCAAGGAGTTGTTTATCCTTCCATTTTTTTGTGTGTGTGTTACTGTCAATTTCTTTCTTCAAAGTCCTATAATGTTGATAGTGCAAGTTTTTCACCTCTTTTTTGATGTCAATTCAGAGGCCATTATTTCCTTTTCATGCAATTGTCAATGGGATTATTTTCTTTACCTCTTTTTCTTGTGTTAATTGTTGTATGTCAATGTGACAGATTTCTGTACATTTGTATTTTGTTTCTTAATAAATCATTTCAATAATTCAATTAATTGTGTTGAATTCTTGAAGAAATTCCATATAGAGTACCGTATCATCTACAGAGAATGACAGTTTTAATTCTTTTTCATTTAGTGGTGTTTTATTTATTTTCCCCTCTGAATGCTAGTGCAATTATTCCAATGCTATTTCAAATAACAGTAATGAAAATGGACATTCTTGGCTTTCCTTTGATTTTCAAGAGGATGCTTTCATTATTTCACAATTGACTATATAGTTTATCATGAGGTGACCACATACACTATTTATCAGGCTGAGATTGTTTCCTCTAGAAGCCATCTTTGAAATACTTTAATCAGTAATGCATATAGTATTTCTTTTTCTGTATCTCTTGAATGTTCATATGATTTTTTGAAGTGGTGTATCACATCAATTGTTTCCTTGATGTTGAGCCATTCTTGCATCACTGGTATAATTAACACTTGATCAGGATGTATATCTTTTTACTATATCATTCAATTTGGTTTAGCACTATGTTGTTGAGAATTTGTGTGTACATTTACCAAGAATATAGACCTGTTAGTCCCTCTCTCTCTCTTTGAAGTTTCTTGCATTAGTTTGAGTATCAAAGTAATGCTGGCCTGAGAAGATAAATTTGTAAGTGAACTTCATAATTTATGGATTAAATGAGAAGGATCTGTACTAATCCTTGTTTTCATATTTGTTAGAATTCCCCCATAAATCTCTCTGGGCCTGGAATTTCATTTTTGGGTGTTTTCTTTACTGAATCAAATGTATTGCTAGTAATTGGTTTGTTCAGATAGTGTGATTTGTCATGATTTAGCTTTCAGAGGGAGTATGATTTAAAATGTTTCAATTTTTTTAGATGGTTCAATGTGTTGTATATAATTGTTGATAGTATTCTTTAAAATTTCTTTGTGTATTTGTAGTGTTGATTGCTGTTTCTCTTTTTTCCTAGTTTTATTTCTTTTTGTTCTCTCTTTACAGCTTGATGGGTCTTATTAGAGGCTCTTCAAACTTATGTACCATTTCAAAAGAAACATCCATTACTTTTATCAGTCTTTACATGTTTTTTCTCCATTTTCTTTACTATGGCACTGATCTTTGTTTTATTTTTATTTCAACTTACTTTTTTGTTTAATTCTTTTTTAATGTATTTAAAAGTTCATATGATTTCATTGAAATGTTTCCGTTCTTTAGTTAGGACTGTATAGTTATAGTCTCCTCTTAAAAGAGCTTTTCATAAATGCAGATTTTCCAAGACCATGTTTGAATTTATATTTGTGTCAGTGTAGTTGTGGAGTTTCTGTTTCTTTTAATTTTTTAAAGATTTTATTTATTTATTTATTTATTTATTTATTTATTTATTTATTATTTCTTACTTGGGAAAGGGAGGAAGAAAGAGAGGGAGAGAAATGGGTGCTTGTCTCTCACACACCCACTACTGGGGACCTGACCCACAACCCAGGGATGTGCCCTGATTGGGAAATCCACCAGGAATACTTTGGTTCAAATGCTGGCACTAAATTCACAGAGCCACACCAGCCAACTCTGTTTGTTTTCATTTTTTATTTATTGAGTGTTTGCTAGTGATTAATTTCCAAATGTATTGTCTCTTTTTGTTTTCTTTCCTATATTCGATTTCCAGTTTCTTACCATTATGGTCAGAAAATATTGTTAACATAGCCCTGGCTGCTGTGGCTCAGTGGAGGGAGCCCTGGCTTGCAAATAAAGGATCAACAGTTTGATTCCCTGTCAGACCTCTCCATCTTTTCCCCGTTTCCATACTCCTTTACAAATGAGAATACAATCAACAGGTTCTCCACTTTAATTTTTCATCCTTCATCAAGGGCAGGTTCAAGTTAGAATGTGAAATTCTCTGCCCTACCAGTGTTTCCTATCTTCCAATGGTGTGCCAGTTAAATTCAGGGAGAATACAAAATACTCTGATAATATAGGAAATGGGCTGTTCTCATCAGGGTGCTCTCAGCAGTCTTTGCACACTTGACTGTGTGGAGCTCACTTCATAAATTCTGGCCATAAGTTGTCTGTATGGCACAGGTCAGTGATGGTAAATGTGAGGGTGGAGGGCAGCAGGGCTAGGCCAACTGCTTCAGTGGGAAAGAAAAAAAGAGGCCACACCTTCAGAATGGCTCAGATGAAGTGCAGGGTCATGCTAGGCCCTTCTCATATACACTTATTTGCTCTTTCCAAAGCCATCTTCTGTAGACATATGAAGAGTTTATTATGGTTACAAAATCTGTTAATTTTGTACAAGGTCTGTGACCCATCTTTCGGGTCAGCATTTGGAAATGCATCAGATGCACAGAAGGCTATGAGGATACCATCGGTGACATACAAAAAAGAGAGATCAGTGATGTCTAAGGTGACTGACACTTTGACTAAAACTAAAGCCCAGGATCGTGTCCCCTTGTTTCACTGAGTTATGCTAAGTGAATCACAACATGCCTGGAGGTAGCAGGTGTATCATGCATTCTTGCAAGAAGAATTAACCCAAATTTATCCCCACTTCTTGGGTTGGTCTAGAGCTTCATTGCCACTTTTAGAGATCCTGAATTTGGCCACACATATTGGACAAGAAACAGGACCCCATGCATGCCATCTGAGAATACATGACAGGTTGCATTCAGTGTGCATTTCCAGACTCAAAATGTCAACAGGCCTGTGAGGAAATAGACTGCTGGCTTTCCAAGTGTGAGTAGAAATACATGGACCTGCACAGTGACAGCAGGTCCAATTGTATCTTCTGGAGAACTCGGCCCCAGAGAAGTAACCTGTCACTGCTGGTGTTATGTGGCATTAATCTACTAATATTTACTTTTCATATAAGCAACTTAAAGCCCATGGCAGTGAGGGGATATTCCAAACACACAATCTGGAGGTGAGGAGAATTAGTTTTTGTTGAGAAGGTCCCTGGTGTTTACGTAGAAAACATTGCCCTACCATATGTTGAATGGTATTGAATGACATATAGGTGATTAGATAGCTAGTCATGTAAAGAGTTCCACATGGAAACTCAGTAGTGTGGACAATATGGGACACTTCTGGTGGGCCCTGGAGGTAAGAACCTTGCGTAGAGACAGCCCACTGTCATTTTCACACTCAGTGAACTAGGGAGGGATCTATTGTAAGCAACATAACCATGAACCCCAAAGTATTTGCACCTTAAGCTCACCCCAAAACTGACAGGCTTTCAGGACATGTGTGGAGGGACAGATTGGACACAAAGTTAAAAAGATTGCATTTTAAATGTATAATTAGAGTTTAGGGGCTGTGGGAGTATTAGGGGCTGATTATGATTATCAAGGAATTTTTTAGATGTATTAATAGTTTGTCATAAAAGCATTGCACCAAAAGTCTACAACAAAACCAGAGTTTTCTAAGCTGTTCTTGTTTCCTTGCTTTGTCTATGGTCCTGGAAATTGCCTAGCAACACAATAATTGATAACAGCATGCAGAATTCATGTTTGTCATGAGAAATCTATTTGTTTTGTTATTTGGAACTTATAGAGGCCATGTATTTTGAGGGGCATATAGTGCTATTGGAAAACCTGTGTGGCTTGGCAACAATCATTGAGGAAATAAAGGGTAATACACCACATGGAGATGAAAATATTTGCCGAAATTTTTTCATGCGATAGATACACCTATCAGCTTTGGTCTTGCTTTAAAACAAAATGAGTATTCCAGAATCCTAAAGCTTCACAGTCACTACGGACTTGCACCCCCTCCCACTTTACACAAAGCCAACTGCATGTAGGTAGAAATGAGAATGCATTTCTCATTTTAAATCTCAGGTTTTGGTAACTTTACAGCATGTCCACTGGAGCCTGAAAAATCTTCTTACTGATGGATTATATTTTTATTGTTAAAGTAGCATTTTCCTTTGTGTATTTTTTTAGAAATGCTTTACTCTAATCCAGTAGAAAGGTGGATGAGAATAATTCTTCTAGAATCATCACAGTTTCTGCATGATTGTCCCAGTTTGGGAAGGTGGCAGGATTCTTTGGTACCCTCTCTACACATTGACAACTCCTACACTCTTGTAGCACCATTGCATGCAGAGTGCAGAACCTTGCAAAACCAGAACTGTGGTGACACAGTGTTGCTTCTGTGCATGCATATGATTTTCCCCCAAGTATCAGAAGAAACTGCAAGTAAGAAACTTCTTCAAATGCCACTACAGTTGACAAGTGTTTCAAATGTTTTATCATCTCACTGTATAGCCTGTGTATCCTGGACAGAATTCTCAACCATATCATTTCCTAAAGAACCTCAAAAACAAGAACAATAAAGAAGAAGAAAGGGAATGTTGTTGCTAAAAAGGATTGTATCCTATAGGAAAAATAAAAGGGAGAAAAATAATAAAACCTGCTGAGAACCATTGTTTCTTGAGTTTCTTTTGTTTAAGAGAAATGACAAAAGGCTCAACAACTTGTGCCAAAATCATCTAGGTTGCCCCTTCTGTTCTGCTCTGCACCTTGGGTGCTGTATCCACATTGTATGTGAAATAAAGACTGAAATACACAAATATCACAAGAAATTAGAATCCACCTCTATATCCTTGACCCCCCTGCTGCCAGACAGAGGGAAATATATCAGAAGCCTTATCTAGAGATTGTTCTATATACAGCTTTTACAGTCTTTTGCAACTGGTAGCAAGCTAGAGCAACTGTGATCAACTAGCTACAAGTGGATTCAACATTGTTTAATTAGAATGATAGCCACTCACACTCCCCATTATCTCTCATGCTCAGGTCTCCGTTCATATTTGTAGTTTTATTAACATCTCCATTATTTATTCCATGGCATACAATTTAAGATACTTTTCCCTTTCTATCTTGAATAATGTACTTCAATATACAGGCATCTATCCAAACATTTTTCTCTCTGCTGATGACTGTTACCTAAATACAAAAATTTAACTACTGCAGCACAGATTCTCTTTCTAATTCACAAATTTCATAGAGTTAAGTTTCCTCTCTAGGGTTTATTTTATTTCCCACAAGCATATCACACATAGTGAAAGTTATACTCACATTCAGTTAAGGAGTACAGATAAAGAACATATAGATTAAAAATTTCCCCCTATATTTGAGTTTGAAAGAGGACAAGTCCTGATCCTGTTGATGTTGCCCTTCTTAAAAATTGAGACACAAATAACAATGACAGTAGTTCACCTTTCAAATAAAGCACTGTTTATCTTTTTCATCCAAATGAGAGTCCTCTGAGATACTGCTGGTTTAATATAACTATAAACCAGCTTCATAATAACTAAACATAAATCACTATGTATATATAACAAAAATAAACTGTTTGCAACCTGGGGGCATTTTCCCACCACAAACACAAAATGTGTCCAAGAAGTGACGTAATGAGTTAACTGAAGGGACAATATGGAGCGGTGGCTTCAGGGCAATGTCTATACTGGACTGAGGAAGAGTCTTAGTTTGTTGATAAGCACATGTCCAAACATTGCAGAGTGCACCTCTATAATACAAATTTTCATGTCCAAGTGGAAGACAAGTGAACATTCTCAACACACACTTGAGAAATAGAAATGCATGCTTCTATTCCCAAAGGAGGAATAAACTCCCACGGACTGCAAGACAGCCATGAGTCCACAACACCTGGGTTTCTGAGAGGATGGGTGCTGCGCCTCTCACTTAGGGGCAGCTGTGGTTGATCAGAAGTGATTGGCCTGAGAAGCCCAGTGTGAGACGCAAGGGAAATGCCTCCTCTTCTCAAGATGGCAGAATTGTAGGAATTGACCTTGGAGATTTCTGACTTCAATTCACTGATCATGACACATTCTCAAGAGTTCCAGGGTTAGTTTTTTGTTTTGAAAAACAATATACTTTTAGGTATAGATATTTTACCTCAGGTTTTGGTGTTTGAATTTCAGAACAAGAACCAGAGAAATATGTGGTGGAGTTTTTATTTATTGTATGTTGAATTTACAGATGTGATGCGGCATAATTAATCAATGAAGGCTTCAATTGTACAATTTTATAACATGTTATTGGTCTACTTTATAGTATTTACATTATCCAAAGTCAAGTGTTTTCTATCAATAGTTATTTTTTCCTATTCTACTCCATCCCTTCTTTGATCATCATACATTTCTCCTTGTCTGTGAGGATTTTTCTTCTAATGTTTTATTATTTCTGAAGAGCTTTCATACCCATCTCTTCTGACATCTGTCAGTCTCTATTTCTATGACTCTGTATTTTGTTTTTTTGTCTATTTTTCAATATATTATACTTATAAATGAATCCATGTGATCTATTTATTTCTCTGTGTTATTTCAGTTAGCATTATACATTCTTTACCCATTGATACCACTACAAGAGATATCTTTTTTTGGTTGAGGAGTATAGAATTGTGTAAATTTATTCATGCACTGCTTTTTAAAAAGATTTTTAGTTACATATTTTTAGAGAGGGAGCATGGAAAGACAAAGAGAAAAAGAGAAACATCAATGTGTGGCTGCCTCTCAAGACTCTACCACCAGGTTCATGTTCAGTAACCCAGGCATGTGCCCTGACTGGGAATCAAACAGGCAACACTTTGGTTCTCAGGTCCATGTTCAATCCACTGAGCCTCACCAGCCAGGGCCTCACGCACTATTTTCAGAAGGTAAGTTACTGCATCAACCATAAATAACTCTAGGTAGTTTCTTCAAATTATTAGAACTTAAATTGCCTAATGACCCAGCATTTCCACTTGTAGAATTGTATCTGAAGAAACTCAAAAGACTAATAAGGAAAAAATATATGCACCCTTGATACAGATAGATCTGATTAATAACTCAGATCATTGATGAAGTAAAGAGGGGCTATAGAGAAGCTTGCCTAGACAATGATGGCCAGTCAAGGATGGGGTTGTCCAAGAAGCTGAAAGCTTCTACAGCCAGTGAGAAAAAAAAAAAAAAAAAAGAGAGAACTGGCTCTCTATAACTGGAAGGCTTGGGGTTGTGCTGAACTTACTGGTTCGTGAGGTGGGGCTCTCTGTCTTGTGCTTTCAGGCTGTTCTTCCAGAAGGAGGCCTGGATTATTGTGCTGCAACTGCCTGAATTTCCCAAAGGACACATTTTCTACAGGTAGGAACTCTAGGAAAAGCATAGGGTGGGCTGTCCTTGCAGTGAGTGGCAGAGCTTTTTTATTTCACTGTTCTGCATGGAACAGGCTCTGGGGCAGAAGCCTGCCAGACTTTCAGGATTGTGTAGTGTTTGTATATTATGTTGTTTTTACTTTGTAAGCTAACCCTATAGAAAGAAGACAACTATTGAAACTAACAGGGAAGGATTGAGATGACAGCAAGTTAGGTATGAACAAAGCCCAGTTCTCCATGTGCCAGGTTTGAACACCTGGACATCTTCTGAGGAACATAGTGAACAGCCAATGGATTCCCAAAATTATATGAAGTTTGGAGGCCAAAAATTGCAGAGGACATTGGAAAACTGATGGCGAGGAGATTTTTCTGGGACAGTAAGGTCCCTGAGATCTACATGGGGAGCAAAGCTGATGTGGCCACTGGCCGGGCGCCTGCCACAGGTTACAGGGAGGAGAGTGAGATCACCAGCTCTCTCCCCTACCAAAGCAGGGAGGGTAGCCTGGCACTAGGATGGGCCTAGTTGCTGGAATGTGCTGGGGCAAATATAGAAAAAGTGGGAGACTCACAGAGGCAGTTCACATCTGCTGGTACTCTGGACACCAGCACCAGAGAAACCAACGAGCCAGGAGAAACCTAGAGAAGGGAGGAGTTGGGTCACTTTGGACCCTGACTCGGATAGTCTCCAGACTGTTTGGAGTGTTGGGCTGTGTGAAGAGCTGTGTGCTTGTTAAGAACTGTGGGCAGCTGCTTTGTAAAGAACTCTTGAGGAGCAGCTGGCTTCCCCAAGGGTGATTTGAACTGTGCGTGCTCAGAGACTAAGTGGCTAAGAAGGAGGTACATGGCCAAGTGAAACTGCATGCCCAAGCTTCTCCCACACTGTGCACCCAGAGGCTGATTGGAGTTAGGAGCCCAGGACTGTGTGGCTGAGTGAAACAGTGTGCCTCAGGTTGATTCATGCTCCATGCCCAGAGACTGAGTAGATGATTTGAGTCTGGAAGCTCATGGAGGTCCGGGGCTGGAGGCTGGGAAACTGAATATTGTGGCCCAGATCTGGTCCCAATCCTCTGAAAAGCACAGGAAGGGAGAAAGGCAGAGCCCCACACCCCTCTTCCTGTGTCATCTAGGTAGCCCAGCAGAATGCATTGAACAGGATTAAAGTCAGGAGGAGGCTTATTTTTTTTTCTTTCTTTTTCTTTCTCTCCTTTTTTTTCCATTTTTTCTTCCCCCAAGTGAGACAATAGGAGTTGGAGTTACGAAGGGTCCAGAAACAGATGGAAAGGGAGAGCACAAAGGCTAAATGCAAGACTGAGAAACCGAGGCAAATGTCACTGTGCTAGAATGTAAACCTGGCATTTTATTGTTTATGTATATTATTATTTTTTCATTATTTTTACCACTTTTATTTTATTAGTATTTTTTAATTCTCTTCAGGATGTTTAGTTTTCCTCATTTTATTTCTCTGTTTAATTGCATTATTTGTCCAGTTTTCTTATTCTCTTTTTATTGTATTTCAATTTTCCTTTTTCACTTCACCCATCTTCCAGTAACACACAACTCTTGATCGGGTACTTTCTGTTCTGGTTACCCAAATCATATATTTCTTGTCATATTATTGTTGTTCCAGGACTATTGTAAATAATTGTTGTTCTATAAAATTGGACATACTACACAGCAACCCTCCTTGATCTTAGCCCACTTCACCTCAGTCCTGAGCATTATTATTGTTCTGGTTAACTCTATTTTCTCTCACACTGTGCCTACTTTCTATTCTTTACTCGCACTGTATCTCATCATCTAACCTTGCACAAGTGCTCTGATTTCTGGATACAGCTCACAATCCTCCTCCCCTCTAACAAGAGTCTTATCTCTCTTTCATCTTTCATAAAAAGTGGCTAGTTGGGTGAAATATCAGTTAATGCTATGCTTATCCAAAGAACCACCTATCTCTTCTCTACTTACTGGTACTTTAAATCACATAAAATACTCACCTGCTATCTTAATCTATTTCACCTACTACTGCCACCGATCACATACAGGAACAGGTGGAAGTTGTGAACATCAGTATACCTGCTAGAGGAGAGAAACCACCAAAAAAGGAACCACCAGAAGGTAAAAACCCAAGTACAGTGAGAGAGCCCACATGAGTAGAAGAAATGGCAAACCAAGAGGGTCCAGACAAGGAGATCAAAGAGACTACACCACTGAACCCCACAGAATTCCTACCATAGAAGTTCACCCTACAAAGACAGCTAGCAAAGTGAAATATCAGGAAATACAGAAACAAAAACAGTCACCTAAAAGGGGGAGACAAAAAAAAAGAACATTCAATCTAAAGAATGGAAGACTCCCCACTAAAAGAGTTAAATGAAATGGAGGTAACCAAACTATATAATATGGAATTAAAATAATGGTTATAAAGATGCTTAAGGAACTCAGACAACTACAAGCAACTGAGTGAGAACTATATCAGCATGAAAAGGAAATACACATATAAACAAAAACCAGGATGAAATGAACAATGAAATCTTGGAAATAAAATAAACACTAGAAGCAATTACAAGCAGGCTGTATGAGGCAGAGGATTGAAACAGCGAGCAGGAGGATAAGGTAGAAAAAAACCACCCAGATAAAGCAAGAAAAGGAAAAGAGACTCAGAAAGAAGGAAGTGGTGATAAGGGAGCTGCTAAACAACATGAAGTGTAATAATATCTGTATAATATGAATACCAGAAAAAGAAGAAGAAGAGCAAGTGATAGAAAACCTGTTTGCAAAAAGAATGACAGGAAACTTCTCTAATTTGATGAGAGAAAAATTCACATAAATCCAGGAAACACAGAGAGTCCCAATCAAGGGGACCACAATGAGACTCAATTCAAGATACATCATAATTAAAATGGCAAAATTCCAAGACAAACAGAGAATCTCAAAGACAGCGAGGGAGAAACAGGATGTAACATACAAGGAATCCATGATAAGACTAGCAGCTTACTTCTCAATGTAAATGCTCGAAGACAGAAGAGAATGGCAATAAATTTTCCAAGTAATGAAAATCAGAGGCAGCTCTCACTTAAAATGGAAAGCCAAATAAGGAGCTTCCTGGACAAAAGAAGTCTAAAAGAATACAACTACATGAAACCATGTTTGCAAGAGATGCTAAAGGCACTGCTTTAAGAACAGGAAGAAAAAGAGTGAGAGAGAGAGAGGAACACAGGTACGAAAAAATGGCAATGAGTAAGTACCTATCAATAATAACCTTAAATGTGAATGGATTAAATGCTCCTGTCAAAAGACAGATTTTTCTATCCCTTGCTCCTCTTCTTCTCCTTACGGTATCCCTAGTATACAAATATAATTCTGTTTCATGTTTTCTGAATTTCCCTTAATCCCTCTTTATTCTTCTTCAGTCTCTTTTTTTCTTGTTCTTTTTGTGAGTTTTTTTCTGCTTTGTCTTCCAGCTCACTGATTCAGTCCTCTGCTTCATTGAGCTTGCCTTTCATTCTTTCTACTGTGTTCTTTCATT
The DNA here is from genome assembly GCA_004027475.1 of Anoura caudifer. Lineage (NCBI taxonomy): Eukaryota > Metazoa > Chordata > Mammalia > Chiroptera > Phyllostomidae > Anoura > Anoura caudifer. The sequence continues at coordinate 44,949 of PVKU01009560.1, read as the reverse complement.
AAGTAATTTTATTCTTCATTTCTCATTGGCCCTTGTTGATTGTTTATATGTCTTTTTTTTTTTTTTATGTTGTTATAGGTTGCAGTAAATCCTTGTAATTTCCCTATAGTTTTTGGTAGTTCACACTGAGTTCATTGAGCTTCCTTATAACCGTTGTTTTGAACTCCATATCTGATAGTTGAATTGCCTCTGTTTCATTTAGCATTATTTCTGAGGGTTTCTCCTTTCCTTTAGATTGGCAGTTATTTCTTTGTTTTCCTATTGTTTGTGGGACTCTGCTTGTTTTTGTTCAATTGATATGTTTTGACTTTCTGATTTTGTGGTTTGAACTTCTGTGGTGGGATGCTTGTGAGACTCAGTGATGCATTCTCTTCATCACCTGAACTTGATATTCTTGGTATGTCCTTTATGTCTTTTATGCTGCTTTTCTGGATGTAATTGGGTTTTTATTATTGTTGGGTCATCCTTTCGTGGGTCCTATCCTTCCACTAGTTGACTGATGGTGACTTTACCCACCACGTCTTCTGTGCTGTTGTGCAGGCACTGTCTGAACAAAACCACAGAGCCCAAGGTACAATCCCATACCCATAAGTATAACTCCCCCTTCACAGTCCCATCATCAATAACAAATGGACCAGTATTAAGGGTGGAATGAGATTAAGGCTATTATAAGAAAGGAGAGTGTTTATGAAATGATCTACTGAAAGAGAAATGATTTTGAGGGGGTAGAGTTGCACAAATAAGACTTGGGAGTTGGAGCATTGGAAGGAGGGAAGGTACAGTTTACCTCATGAATAAAGAAAGGGAATTAAGAGTGTGGAATGGAGTATGAGAAGGGAAGTGTATAATATTAAGTTTAAACAGAAATTAAAATGGTGTAAAATTAAATAAAGTGAGAGAGAAAAAGAAAAAGTAAGGAAAATATTAAATAATTAATAAAAATATAGGAGCCAAATTGGAAAGATCTGCTGGAGTACTAAAAACAACAAATGAGCTAAAATTAATATAGGTTGTATGGAAATAAGGGGGCAAAAAGAAACAGAAAAATCTAAGAGATGTTTAGAGGAATAGGAAGTGATTTTGTAATAATAGAAGGAGAGGGAATACTAAGAGTGAGGAATGAAAACTAGAGTAAGTGTGGGAAAAATTAAAATTTGGGATGTAAAGGATAAGAAAAACAGGAGAATAAAGAAAAATAAAAGGAGAGGATGAACAAGAAATAGAAGAAAGACAAAAAGAAAAAGAAAAACAAGGCCAAGATAGTAGAATTAAAGTTTGAGTCAAAAAATAAGAGCAGGAGAGGGGTCCAGTAAAACTTGTTATTTGAAATACAGAATTATTAAGCTCCAGAGATAACCTTGAAAAAACAATGCAACAATAACTACCCTACCCACAACCAATGAGCAAATTTTGTTACAGGTGTGGAGAGAATCTGGGTATTTTAAGAGCTGGGCAAAATGATGTGAAATGACCCATGACAAGAGAATTCATTTTGAGTGTCTGAACAGGAGAGATATAGTAAGAGTGTGGAATGGAAACAAGTTGTAGCTAGAGAGTAATGAAAATTTCACCAAATTTGAAATTAAAATATTGTAAGGAAAGAAGGAGGTTAAGTGGGCTAAGAGAAGGGAGGGGCAATATATGTGAATTGAAATACACTATAGTGTAAAATCTAGTGACTAATATACAAACTTGTTGGATAAGAACTGAATGTAATAAAGCTATGCAGGAAGAAAAATATCGCAAGTCATGAAAAAGACCACAGTGGCTTTTGTCTCAGTAGCCTCTTGCATTTACCACTGTTTTTTTTTTTTTCCTAGATCTGCTTCTGATGATGTCCGATGTTGATCCTGTCTGATCATAGGCAATCTATTCAAGACTTCCAGGGATCTACTGTCACTGCCTGTCTCCTTCAATTGTTAATATGGTCACTCTGCACTCAGCAGTCAGGTTTAAGCACTGCAGGGTGGGGGCAAATCCCTCCTGGGGCGGGGAACCTTTGTTTTCCCTCAGGCTGCTGCTGCTCAGAAGGGAGTGGTCTGCCTAAACACAAAACCTGCTGGGATGACTCAGCACAGGGATTACAGTGGCTACTCTCTCAGTTCTCTCCCCAAGACTTCCTTCCATTCCCCTTCTCTCCATGGGTGCCTCTGGACCACTCTTCCTCCACCTTTGCCAAAGCCTCAGGTAAGTGGCTGCAGATGAAATTTTTGTTGGTCCTTTAAACAGCCCTTGCATCTCCAACTGTCTGTCTCTGGCAGAGAGCAACCTTGCTGCTTTTTTTGCCATGGTTGTTTTTTGTGTACTCTTTGGGCTCTGGTGTTCTAGGCTGGGAATCCTAGTTTAGGATTTAGACCCCAATCTTCTCTGGGGGATCCAACCAGCTGCTTAATTATCACACCGGTGCTGCTGCTGGTGGGTGCCCAGCCAGCCCTCTAAAGTCTCTACTGCTTTCCTTACCAAATCTGTTGTGCCAGGGTTAGTTCTGTATGTTAGAAGTTATATGCTTCTTTCTGGCTATTGCTCAATTGTTTGTCCTGGGTGGTTCTTCCACAATTGACTTGTAATTCCAGATTGGTCCTGGGAGGAAGTCAGTGTGACTGCCCTTCACTCCTCTGCCATCTTCTTTCCTTCAACTAGGCCAGGCATTCTGCCAAGTGCATAGACACATTGGGCAAAATCTCCACCTATTTTCTCCTCTCTGTCAACCCCCTAATTTACTTTTATAGTGAATATTAGTGGATGTGAGCAATTTACATACAGCCCCATTTTTAGGGGCCATTTCTGAATCTGAATTCTTCATTGTCAGTAACACTTCACATGAACTTTGTGTAACTCCATTTCTCCATCCACTCTTCTAGCCCTAGTGATAGTAGCATCTTTTACATAATTACTGATTTCTGGATTTCAGTATCAACCTTTTCATATTTTGTGCCCAAGTCCTTGTATTAAAATTTGTCTTTCTCAAATATGTGGAGGAGAGTCTTGACATTGACTGATACAACCTATATTTGCCAATATCCAATTAGACTAGCTATCTTCAGGAGTTTAGGTTGTGATAACCAATTTTTTCTTGAGAAAATTTTGTTTATTTTTCAAGATTCAATGCAGTATCACACCTTCAGATATTGACAAACCAATATTTTACATTTATTTTATCTAATATATTCTTATATTCAACAAGAAAAGACAAATGCATAGAGGAATGAACATGTACACATCACCTTTCACTGTAATCATATATTAATATGAAATATAACACTCAAAATATTTAATCCATGACAGCATTGACATGAGCACACATATAGATGCACATACATATAATAGTTTTTAAAATGTGGGTAAGATAATTAATTGCCTGGAGAAACCAAACTCTAAACAGCAGAGACAAAGACAGCAAATTTGGAATACCACTGGTGGACATGAAGCAAAGAGGTTCAATATAAGACTGTAGGTTCCTGGAAAATCTATTGGTTTAAGTAAAGGTGTTCAAATCAGTTATAGCAATCTGAAGCAGTATCTCTTGTGATACATAAAACCTATATCTAAAGAGAATATATCCATGCATAGGATTTGATTTTCTTAAAAAATTTCCTAGGGAAAAACACTATAAAAATTAAAGTAAGGTATAACTTAAAAATATGTAAAGCATTTACATATTTATTAAATACTATTTATTACAAATTTAATATTTTTAAAGTAACTTTAATAAACATTTCAGAGAGGGTAGAGAAAACATGACATCAAAAAAGAAAACCAAAGACACCAAAAATGGGCTTTGTATAAAATCCCAAAATAATTCATAAATTAAAAATATGAAATTGATATTTTTAAAGGCTTCAAGACACATTAAGTAACAGAATTAACATTGCTGAATAAATGTGCTAAAAGTTGTGTCAGATGGCTTCTCTTTTTCTAGAAAATGGTGTATGGAAATCAAGTGCAATTATGAAGAGTAGAAGCACAATAACCCAAAAGTTTTAAAACTCATCAAATAGTAAATTTAGCCAATTGAAGAGAAAAATGGTAATAAATTATGGAAAGGAATCAAATAAATAATGACGAAACAATCTCTGAGCAGAATAATGACACTAATAAAATTAAAGATAGGCTCAATGAAAACTTACCAACTATAGGCAATATGTAATAAAATTTTAGAACTGAAAGATAAATTAAAAGTATTTGAAAGTTGTAGAAGAAAAGAATTAATGTTATTAAAATATCTAGAATAAAATTGGTGACTCATTTTTTACGTTTTATTGTATTTTTCAGTTACCACGTAGTTCCCTTATACTGCCTCCCCCCAATCACCATTTAGTCCCCTTATACCCTGTCCTCCCAGCAATCACCACACTGTTGTCCATGTCCATGAGTCATTTTTCCTTTTTTCTCAATCCCTGTATATCCTAAATTCCCCAACCCCACTAGCTGTCATCCTGGTCTCTGTCTCTGAGTCTATCTATATTTTGCTTGTTAGATCAGTTTGTTCATTAGATTCCAAATATGAGTGAAATCATATGGAATTTGTCATTCTCTAACTGGCTTACTTCACTTAACATAATGTTCTTCAGTTCCTTCCGTACTGTAGCAAAGGGTAAACATTCCTTTTTTTTTTTTTATAGCTAAGAAGTAGTCCATTGTAGAAATGTTCCATAATTGTTCTATCCACTCATCTACTGATGGACATAGGCTGCTTCCATATCTCGGAGAGTGTAAATAATGCTGCAATGACCATAGGAGTGCTTATGTTTTCTTTGAATTAGTGTTTTGGGTGCCTTGGGATCTATTCCCACAAGTGGCGTCACTGGGTCAAAAGGCAGATTCATTTTTAACATTTTGAGGTATCCTCATACTGCTTTCCACAGTGGCTGCAACACTGTGCATTCCCACCAACAGTGAAAAAGGGTTCCCCTTTCTCCACATCCTTCCCAGCACTTGTGGTTTATTGATTTATTGTTGACAGCCATTCTGACAGATGTGGGATTCTGTGGTTTTAATGTGCAACTCTCTGATGATCAGTGATGTTGTGGATCTTTTCATAAGTCTATTGGCCATCTACACATCCTCTTTGGAGAAGCATTTATTCAGGTCCTTTGCCCATTTTTTTAATTGCATTGTTTGGTTTTTTGGTGTGGAATTTTGTAAATACTTCAGAAATTTTGGATATTAACCCCTTATCAGATATATCAGCAAATATGTTCTTCCATCCTGCAGGTTGTTTTAATTTTGTTACTGTTTTCCATTGCTGTGCAAATACTTTTTAGTTTGATGTAGCCCCATTTGTTTATTTTTCTTTTGTTTCTCATGCCTGGGGAGGTTTATTTGATAAAATCTTGCTATGAGCAATGTCTGAGATTATGCTGCCTATGTTTTCTTCTATGATTTCTATGGTTTTAGGTCAAACATTTAAGCCTTTGATTCATTTTGAATTTATTCTTGTGTGTGGTGTAAGAAAGTAGTCTACTTTCCTTTTTCTGCATGTATCTGTCCAATTTTCACAACACCATGTATTGAATAAACTACTTTTAGCTCACTGTAAGTGCTTGCTTCCTCTATCAAATATTGACTATAAAGTTGTGGGTTTATTTTTGGACTCTCTATTCTGTTCCTTTCATGTACGTGTCTGTTTTTATGCCAGTATCATGCTGTTTTGATTAATATGGGCTTACAGTGTTGTTTCTTTTTAAATTTAATCTGTATTGTGTTTTTCCATTACCATTTAGTCCTATTATACCCCCTCCATCCAGAAATCACCACACTGTTGTCCATGTCCATGAGTTTATTTCTCTTTTTGCTTAATCCCTCCAACCCTCACCTGCCTCTGCCACCTGTCTTCTGAGTCTGTCCCCATTTTCCTTGCTTATAGTATAGTTTCATACCAAATAACATGATTTCTCCAACTTTGTTGTTCTTTCTAAGGATTGCTTTTGTTACATGGTGTCCCTTGTGGTTCAATATAAATTTTTGAAGTATGTGTTCTAGTTCTGTGAAATATGTCATTGGGAGCTTGATAGGAATTGCCTTGAATATACAGATTGTTCTGGGGAGTATGGGCATTTTAATGATGTTAGTTACTCCTGTCCATGAATATGGTATGTGTTTCCACTTATTTGTGTCTTCTTGACTTTCTTTTTCAGTGTCTACAATTTTCCAAGTACAGGTCTTTTTCATCCTTGGTTAGGTTTATTCCTAGGTATTTTATTTTTGAAGTAATTGTAAATGGAATTGTGTTCTTGATTTCTCTTTCTGTTAGTTCATTATTGGCATGTAAAATGCAACAGATTTTGAGATATGAATTTTGTATCCTGTTACTTAGCTGAATTCATATATCAGGCCTAGTAGTTTCTTGGTGGATTCTTTGGGGTTTCCTATGTACAATATCATATCATTTGTAAATAATGTCAGTTTTATTTCTTCCTTCCAATTTGGATGCCTTTAATTTCTTATTCTTGCCTGATTGCTGTGGCTAGGACTTTAGTACTATGCTGAATAACAGAGGTGAAATCAGACATCCCTGGCTTGTTCCTGATTATAAGGGAATGCTTCAAGTTTTTGCTTGTTGAGTATGATGTTGGCAATGGGTTAGCCATACGTGACCATTGTTATGTTTAAGGATGTTCCCATTACTCCCACTTTGCTGAAAGTTTTTATCATAAATGGGTGTTGTACTTTATCCAATGTGTTTTCATCATGTATTGAAATGATTATGTGACTTTTATTCTTCATTTTGTTTATGTGGCGAGTCACATTTTTTGATTTGTGAATGTTGTACCAACCTTGCATTCCCAGAATAAACCCCACCTTATCATGTTGCATGATCTTATTGATGTACTGCTGTTTTTTGTTTGGTTATATTTTGTTAAGGATTTTAGCATCTATGTTCATCAGGGATATTGGCTTATAATTTTCTTTCTTTGTAGTGTCTTTATCTGGTTTTTGAATAAGGGTAATGTTGACCTCATATAATGAGCTTGGGAACCTTCTCTCCTCTTAAATTTGTTGTAGTAGTTTGAGAAGGAGAAGTGATAGTTCTTGAAAGGTTTGGTAAAATGCCCCTGTGAAGCCATCTGGTCCAGGGTCTTTGTTTGTTGGAAAATTTTTTATTATTGCTTCAATGTCACTAAGGTGCAATCTGTCTAAGGAGATTCTCTGATTCTTTCTGATTTAGTTTTGGAAGATTGTGTGTTTCTAGGGATTTATCCTTTTTGTCCAGGTTGTCCAGTTTGTTGGCATACAGTTGTTCATAATATTTTATTACAGTCTTTTGTATTTCTTTGCTCTCAGTTTTTATTTCTCCTCTTTAATTTCTGATTTTATTTACTTGGGTCTTTTCTCTTTTTTTCTTGAATTTGGTTAAAGTTTTGTCAATCTTGTTTATCTTTACAAAGAACCAGCTCTTGGAATCATTGATCTTTTGTATGATTTTTTTAGACTCTATCTTGCTCATTTCTGATCAGGTCCTTATTATTTTCTTCCTTCTCCTCACTTGTTCTTTGTTTGATAATTTTTTCAGTTCCTTTAAGCATGAAGTTAAATTGTTTTTTTTTTTTTTT